>JAYXIM010013422.1:0-15972 GCA_037575425.1 Anastrepha fraterculus | reverse complement strand
AGATATTTTTATGAGGAGCTTTTTCATGGCAGAAATACATTCGGAGGTTTGCCATTGCTTGCCGAGGGGCGACCGCTATTAGAAAAAGGTTTTTCTTAATTTTGGTGTTTCACCGAGATTCAAACCGACGTTCTCTCTGTGAATTCCGCATGGTAGTCACGCACCAACCCATTCGCCTACGGCGGCCGCCTAGGAATACAGGAGTATTTCTCTAAAATTGGCGAGAGCACCCTTCGCTTCGTTCTGAGTAGATCGATTTCTCTTAATCTGAGAGCTGACTTGGCATCTATTTTTTGTCCAGTTGCCCTGTAAAGCTCTAACTATAAAGATTAGGTGCTTTTTTGCTATTTCAACCCCCTTCTTTCTGCCTTTATAAAACTCTCTTTGATTCCAACGTGTTTACAAAAAAATCTAGTTGACTCTGCCTGGTAGTTTTTACCTAGAAACAAATTTTTAGCATTGATTTTTAATAAAGTGTAAGTTTTTACATTTTTGTGTGATATTCGATTAAACTTTACGGGCGAAAAATTCATTTGGAAATTCTTTACATTCTCCTCTATGAACTTTTGATAACTAATTTTCCCCCGAAACACAATTTCCTTTTTTCAAAGTTCGTTTACGTTTAGGAGCGAAGGAAAAATAAAAAATTTCGATGGGAATTTTTATTCATTATAAGAGCAAAGCGAATAAAAAAAACTTTCCTCGTTTCTATTCAGAATGGGGCTGATAATAACTTTTATAATTCCGGTGGAAAAATAGTACTGTGTTTTTGTTTGTTTTTTATACGAAGAGCGATGCACCCTAACACATGTACAAGCTCGTATATGTATGTAGGTATAATATATGTAAAAGAGACATGTAAACTTCAAAGCACTACGCGCTTGTTTAGTTTACCGTTGCAGTTTGTATAAGTTATTACTTGTCCTCAGTTGACAGGACACATTAATAGTTGGTCTCTTATGTACCATAATAGTATGGAAGACAATAATATGTATGTGTACATGTGCTTTTGGATACAAGAAAACTTTCTTTATTACTATAAAAGAGTTCTAGTGCCCAGAATGTTCAACGAGTTCAACCAGCAGCATGATTAATGAGCAAAGGTTCTGCGCAAGTTCATGCTAACAAAATGTCGCCATGAATGAGGAAAAAGTTGAATATATCAATAACAATTCAAAACAAATTTTACTTGCGTCTTCTGAGCAAATAAAAAAAAACACTTGTTAGTACGTACGGGGAGCATCTGATAAATTGCGTATTTATACTTTTTTCAGCATACACTCTCCCGAATAGCATGGTATGGCTAACTAGAGTGAATGAATTCACAATGAAAGTAGTCGCTGCGATTCTTTTATATCTACGATTTGAGTTAAATTCAACTGGGCAATAAATAAAAGAACGCATATATATTTTTTAATTAATATTTTTTATTGAAAAGGCGAAACCATTAAAACTTCCATGGCTGACTTTACTGTAGCTTATCCTTCTCCAAGCACAAAATACAGAGGTAGGGTTAAAATCAGATCGTTAACCGGCCCTCAGTGAATTTGAAGGAATCAGATGATCTGCCGACGTAGCAAGGGATGTGCCGGCATGATGACAAAACTAAGCATGTGATGATGATACTCACTCATTCATTTCGTTGCCGTTGAACAACGACTGCTTAGAAGGGTAAATGTGATATGAGTGGCCAGAAATTTGCTGCTGAGTCCTCTATGACATGGCAGCCGAAGTTACTCTCACAATTTTGCTACGGATGGCTAAACCTTGTGATCATCATCTTCGTATTCTGTCAATTTATTTCTCTGTCCCTTTCCATGAAATTCGGCACCTATATTCCGAATGACAAATTCATATTTCTAAATCATGTTGCAGCTCCTCCATCGTCTGGTACTGGCCTATTGCAGACTTGCATTGTTTTCTTTGTACTGCTTCGCTTATTTTGAAACCACCTAGGGCGAAATGGTGCCAGAATAAAAAAAAACAAAGCGTCGCGCGAGGTTGAAAGGTCAAAGGCCGATAATGCGCTTTCAAATAGAACATTGCGCTATTTGAAACCGTAAAGTGCTTCAGGCGCACAAAGCAAGCTGTAATTTGGCCAACTTTCGTACAGTGCAGTAAATTCATATTCTTTATTGATTGTTGTCGAAGCAAGGCAAGCAAAAAAAGCCAACATTAGTTCAGCACTTTAAAAATGGTTGGCGGAAAATGTACCTTTAACGGCACTCCACAAAAAATATTGGAGTTAAATCACCGCTTAGACGGTCAGTTCGAATCGCCGTTTCGCGCTTTGTGGCACGCTACCGAAATTCGCACCAATACCCACATTGACCTCTGTGTGACGTCGTGTAGATTTTTTTCTCTTCAAATGTTACTTCTGTTTGCTATCAACTCTAGTTCAAAGAAAAGTGCCACGTTTGAAAAAAGGGCAACGCTCTCGATGCCCACAGCTCAAAAAATTCTTGAACTCCCCTACAAAAAAAGTGAAAGAATTAGTGATCATTAAAACAAACTGATAACTACAAAAGTATTTGGAAAAACTCGATACTACTACAAAAAACATATTATTATCTGTAGAAGACGACCAAACGTCCATTTCAACACAACTTTCCCATTATCAAACCAGATGGGGCATGGATGAAAATGAACGCTTTCGCAAGTTTTTGTTCCCAACCCAAACAAAGCCCCCCAACTACTCCAAATTTCTTCACTTTTAGATGAAATACCTCTAATGGATTTGTCAAAAAGGAAGTGCACAAAAAAAGAAATAAAAATTGCTATATTCCAGTTAAAACCCAAAAAATGACCTCTTAAGATAATTACCAAAACCAGCTATAATATAATATTTGCAATCAAGCTGAAAAAATTTGTTCGACCTCATTGAAAGTTCCTCAAATAATTCCAAATCATACAGTCCGAAAAGTTTGCTACCGATTATCTCCAAACTAATGGAACTCTTATTTCTTAAAAGGTTTTCCCCCGTAGTCAATTGATTCCCAGCATTGCCGATGATACAGCTGCCCTAGCTGTAGATAAAGTCGCGAACAAAGCATTTCTAAAATTTTAAACATATCTCGATGACATTATTTCCCAATGGGTACAAAATTTGCAAATTAATCCAGCTATGGGGTTCTGCAGCCACCTAAAATATCGAAATACTACAGAGTCTAAAATACTCAAGATTATCACGAATTACCCGCGGTAGGTCTTCAATGCCCAAATCCACAGAGATCTCAAAATACGGACGGTTAAAGAGGAAATAAAAACCACAGCAACTATAAAAAGAGATTATCCTTGCACCCAAAATTCTTTTAGCATCATGTCTAATGAAAAAAGCAAGTAATTAATATTTATGTTTACGTTAATTAGTACAAATAATTTTTCAAATATTGCAAATGTTAATTTGACAGGAGCAATAAATCATGGCGAAAAAGTTATATACCGTCACCGTTGCGAACATGAGCTCTATGTGCACAGATAACCTTTTTGTAAAAATACTCATCTTCAACCTGGCTTGGTTCATATCTTTGCTAGATTTTTGAACCAAATTTTTGATACAGTACCGATATTTTAGCTCTCAAATCCAAAAAATGTGCAATACAAATTCGAAGTGCTATGTGGATCCACCTAAATACATTAAAATTTGACTGTAATTTACTTAAAAAGCAAGCAAATGTCCAACTTTATAAATAATCTGTATTTTTACACTACTGCATTTTTCTCTAACTTAAAAAGAAATATATGTATATACTTATGCCAAAAATCTCACAATAAAAATTAAGGTTGTTTAGATTGCAAATGTGTTTTAGAAAATCTCCCCTCGCACATCCATCATTTTGCTGTCATACCAATTCCCTTCTACAGCTACACAAGGCGGTTAGCTACAACAACTACGCATTTAAAATTGAATTGCTTCGATATCTCTTCATAAAGCTGAAATTTGTGCGATAATTCATGAAAACATACGTACATAGTAGATTGAGTTTGTATTCTCTGACATGTTCGCAAGATTTATGAGCACAATTTCACCAACAACAAATCCTTTATACCCTCGATTGGTCAACCAACCACGAACCTTTAACCAATGGTCATGGAAATGGATACAAATGGAAACTCGCTTTTCATTGCTTGGTTATAGGCGAACTGAAGTGCAACTTTTAATTTTTTTTTTGTTTTAGAAAGTAAAAAGTTTGAAACTTGGATTATAGTAGAATTTTTTATAAAATGATTTATCTATATTTTCACAAAACTATAACTGAAATTAAAACCTAAATAAGTATATAGTCAAAACTTTTCAAGAGCTTGTCTCTATAATACCTTTCTACCTGTATATGTACAGTTGCGAACACGAAAAAAGCAGTACCAAAAAAATATTAGATTTTTCCCGTCTACGATGAGAGTTTTCTATTCTTTAATTGAACAAATATTCTATAATGAAAAACAAAAATTTTTATAACATAAGATAGAAATTCAGAGTAAACATGAAAATAGCAGTGGATATATAAGTAACGCAATCTGACTATATTTATGAAAAAATAAAGAATAAAAAGAAAAACTGCATTGACAATGTTTGAAGATACAAATTTTAATTCAATATATAGTTTAATTTCCTAAATTTGTTATTACGGTAGCACAACGGTGGCGTATTGAGTTCACCAATTGCTCACAGCCCTGCTTTGGAATCTTCAGCCATGCATATTTGACAATTTCCAAAATTGAATGTTTATTGTTACTCGGTTTGACATTGTGTACAGCTCTTTATAAGAGTCCTCACAGATTACTATTGGTTTGGTCATGCCATAACCTCAATTTTATTTGCGCGAAACCAATCCTTGGTCTTCCGACTCGTGTGTTTATGGTTATTATCCTGCTGGTAGATCCATTTTATTGGTGTTTCCTAATATATGTATAATAAAATATAATATGAGAAATATCTCCATACTATTATTTTTGAGCCCACATTTTTAATGGGTTTTAGAGTGCCTTGTGGTTTATTTTCAGTACCACATTTTCTAGCATATCATCGAGAACCCGTGCCGCTTTATAAAACCATTTTAGACACGTCGGTTTATAAAATATTACGCCACATGTCAGTTGCTCAGCTAGCATTTTTTCTTTCAGATTCCAAACGTTTCGCCTTATGTTTTGGTGTCAGAAGTGGCGTCTTTTGTAGGCTGTGGACTGGTAATCCCGCTTCCCATAGTCTTCGTACAGTCGTGCCAGAAACATTTAAGAACACCTTTTTTTTAATTTGTATCTCTAACTTTATGTGGTTCTCTTGGAGCCCCTTACAATTGTGCCATCTTATTGCAGCGAAGTTTTTCGTTTTCCTCCTCCTTTTTTCTGGCTTTTCCATAAATTGGATTGTATGTGAAACCATTTTTTATGAACTTGAAATAATATAGATATAATATTTCTGTGTAAGATCATCCATCTGTTTTCAATTTCAAAATTTGCTTTCGTTGTTCTGTGGTGCAGTGTTTTTCTCGGCCCACTAAAAGTAAAACAAAAGAAATATATGCATGACACTCGCCAAAATTAAAAAATATACAATAAACAATTTTCTCCATTTTGTGCCATTTTTATCGAATTTGTCATTATTATTTTGTTGCCGTCGCTTCATTTTGTGGGCGAGCCTCCAAATTTCCTCATGTCTTCTCGTGGTCGCCATTTTAAGATTATCTTTGTCCATCTACTATCCGCAAAGCACGCTATGTGGCTTGCCCTCCTCCATGTTTTTTTTTTTTCAAAATTTCAGTTTTTGGCTTCGTACCAACAAATATTGGGAAAAGTTGAATAAAATTGAAAAGCCGTGAAATACGTTGAAAGGCTATATGAAGGACACAAATAGGCAAAACTAACAGGTATTGTTTGAGTATGCCGTTGTGGTAGTCTAATTCAGTTTGAGGATTAACAGGCCGACTGTGAAAATTGAAATCAAAATGACACTGCACGAGATTACAAAGAGGCGGCGTGTAGCTTACGAAGCAGTTCACAAGTACGTGAGGGACGAGAACTTTGAATGTAAAATTACGGTTTCTTGCGTCAAAAATATAAAATAAAAATATCAAAACAACTAGAAATGGAAAAACTCCTTTCGATAAAGCTCAAAAAAGGTTTCGAGAAATAAGGAGCAGATTACAAAAAAAAAAGACATTAGAGAAAATTGCGATGGTTAGTCCAGACGACGCCAGCGCATAAGATAGTAGCACATTTTCGTTTGGGTACCGAGTTGAACTTAGGTATAACCCGGAGCAACGACCTGAAATCCGAAAACACACATTTCTTCGCCATGTCGTTTGAAACGTTTTTCGATTATCGCCAAACTTCCCACATTGTTTCCCTGTCCTTTCGTTATTTAGCATTCCGCTCTCAGAGCTCATCCCTACGGCGGATTAAAGTTGTTTCCGGCAGCCTGAGGACTGTGCGATTAAGTTCGTAAGCATTTGCGTGCATTGCTGCAGCACTCCTGCACCCTCAGAACCAGTTTCTGTTTGTTAATACCTTTTTTTAATGTTTTTTTCAGACCGACCAACACTACTGTGTTAAGCTTTGCATTGCTAATTTGTTGTTGCCCAGTTAGTTTTTAGTTTTAGTTGTTTATTTAAAAAAATGTGGTTGTTAGTCTTAAAAGAATTTTTTTGTTGTAATTTTCTGTGCATTTTGCTCTTCTTACCTTATCAGGCAACGTGGCCGTTTCCATTGTGTGTTGTTTGTTTATTTCGGTAGCCAAGCTTTTTGTTAGTTTTTAGGTATTTCTGTATATGGAAAACAAGTGAGTGTGATAGACCTAAAATATTTTACTTTTACTTTATCACTTGTTTTAATTTTAATTTTTTTTTTAAATACATTTTAGTGGCATCTAAGACTCTGCAAAATTTTAACTTGCTCGACATATTCGAAGGATATGAGTTCTTTGCAATTTTCCAAAAATAGATTTTCATCCTCCAGAGCTAAATTTTTTATATCTGATTTTAACAAATCCTCTTTCTTGTTGTATCACTTTACTTAACCCGGCATCCGTCGCGCTACTTTTACTACCATTGCCAATTGTGTGGGGTCCTTTATGACCCCAAACTTATATTAATTGAATTCAAAATATTTTAGATTTTATTCCTAACTTTCTTTAACAAAAAGTGTACATAATATAATTTATGTATGTGAAATTAAAAACACATCCATTTACAAAGTAACTTTTCAACTTTTTTTTGCTACATCTTCGGATATTTCGGGCTTAAATATCACACACCTGGTGAATTTCATCAGTAGATTGAATCGGTTAATACAAATGTCGTAAGCCACTGCTGGTCTTCATCCTCCAATCCAAAGCCCTCTACCCCAAGTCCCCTTCTTCTTTTTCCACCTGTTTAGTTCTTTTCCTTCTATTTCCAACCCCCCTGTATGGTATCACAATGGACGAATTTCCGAATTTCGATTCTTTATCCAGGTGGGCCCCACGGTTCCACGCTTCAATAACGGTCTTAGCACCCTTTAACTTTGCTCTATGACTTGTGAGTTGAGAAAAAATATTGTGATCATGTTTTTGAACAGTTATGTTCAATGGCAGTTGCATTTCTTGATGTTGATGTTTGTATGCACGCAATATAGTATTTTTTCCTAGAGCTCATCAAGTGAGAAAATCGGAAATACACTAATCGGCAATACGTTTCCTTCTTTAATATCATTTATTTCAGTCTGGGAACTTTCACTGCCACGTTCCTTGAAAAACATTATGAAACACCTTCAACTGTTTATCATTCTTCATATGATTGCCATCATCGATGCCATCAATTATTTCATCATCGTTTTCCTCTCTCACCACTGCAAAATGCGATGTTCTTATTGCCAATTCATTTTCAAATTAACGAAAGAACGATGTAAAATAAACCTTCGCATGGGGCGAAAAAATAACCTATGAAATTTAAAACGCCTGTCTTTTATGTTTAATAGCAACACAACAACTGAGCGAAACCACACAGGATACAAATGTTAAGCCTAGCATCACGTGAAGCTATATGCTGGTCCGTAAGTTAATTCGTAGAAGAAGGTGTAATGTGAACTTGCTTAGAAATGAAAATACATATATACGATATTATATGTATATATGTATGTAAGCAGATATACACTCCGTAACGCCTTTCTTGGACATTTCAAACACTCATTCGCTTAAATACATATATTTAAGTATTTCTATATACTTAGAGACACCTGAATATAAGTATTTCAGCTTTTCCCTAAACGCCAAGCTTTACTCATTGATTGAAGGCTTCCTAATCTACTTCCCTTGCTATTGCTAATTCAAAAGGGCAGTAACTTACACTCAAATGAACTTAGCAAATAATTTGTATTCTTTGCACGAAAATAAAGAAAAAACTTAATACTTGCAATAAATTCGAATCAAGGAAACATGCGAGTGTTTACGTGTATGGAAAATGTGTGAATACATAAATTTATACTTGTACTCGTACTCGTTTATACTTATAAACACGAATATATGTATGTATTTATGCGTATGTATGTATACATATATGTGGAAACAGTTCCCTTTTGTTGTGGTTTCTTTCCGTTGTTTGACTTTCACTTCACTCATTTATTATCTTCAGCTTAGATTTTCTCAAGATCGAACTGAATAGCAGGTTTAAAGGACTCCTTTCCAAATAAATGCGCACAAACACAGCGCACAGGCGAGCGAGAAAATGGAGAGATACACACATGTATGGGTGGCTAAAGAGTGTAACACATGCGTTTATCCTTGACAACTTTAAGAGCACACATTTTAAATTTAAACAATCAAGGTTGATGTGATAAATTAGGAGGAGAAACAACTTATATTTAGCGCGTTCGATTTTAAAAAGAATGTAAATACCAAAGTGCAGAGTAAAATGAGTTTACAAAAGTCATAGGGAAAGGAGGGCAGTCTAAGTCCTGGTTTGCATTAACTTTTCTGCGCCGTTAAGAACATTCCAGGACGTTTTTAGCACTGCATTACTAACATCAGGGAGTAAGCCCCCAGTGAGTTGTATTTCTTACATACTTTAAATATATTTAGGAGTACCATCAAGAAGTTATGGTGCAATCCGACTGCATATTCTGAATGTATTGAGGTGTATAAAAGCTTTATATGAAAATCAGATATTCTCATTAAATCTGTTTTAAAAAGTGATAGAGAATACGCTAAAGTGTAGTATTGGTTTTATGCAAACGAAACTGAAAATGTAAATATATTTTGGTTATTCATGGTGTATAAATAAGCGGCAAAGGTATACAGTCTATGTCAGAAAAAAGGGACAGCGAGTATTCATGAAGTATAAAATATATATATTTAACAATTTTTTACATGAAAGTATGTATGTACAAAACTACGATCCGCAATTACTCGCAATGCCATATAGTCGCCATCGTTGTCGAGTATAGCCTGACATCTTCTCGGCATGTTTTGAACCAGTTTTCTGCGTAGCTCGTCGACAAAGAGGATCAAATTTTGCGAATTTGACGCACGAGTTGCTTTAAATCGTGGACTGCCTTTCCGGCATGCATTTTCATAATTCCCCCACATTTTCAATGGGGTTGGCGTCTGGGGTCTGGGAAGGCCAGTCCCTTACTGTGAAGCCATTTTCTTGTTTCCATAAAAATACCGCCTCGAAACGCTTAGCGTACTTTTCACTCATTTTTGTTTGGTTGCGTTTACGGGAAAGTTTCGAACGACACTAGCCTGAGGTAGCACTGGCGTCATAGCCCTTGAGGGGGACTATTACGCAGCAAAAGGCAGAACGAAATATATCTTGAAGTTACAAGAAAAATACCGGTTCTTTTCTTCTGACACAATCCCTACTTTCCTTTGCGTTGCTTAATACTTTTCTTTGTTGTTTAAAATACGAACTAATATTGAAAAAAAATTTAAAATCGTATTGTAGTTGATGTAGGACGGCAAATTGTTTGCAGTATAAGCGCGGCCGCCGTAGCCGAATGGGTTGGTGCGTGATACTATTCGGAATTCACAGAGAGGTCGTTGGTTCGAATCTCGGTGAAAGCAAAATTTATAAAAACATTTTTCCAATAGCGGTCGCCCTCGGCAGGCAATGGCAAACCTCCGAGTGTATTTCTGCCATGAAAAAGCTCCTCATAAAAATATTTGCCGTTCGAGTCGGCTTGAAACTGTAGGTCCCTCCACTTGTGGAACAACATCAAAACGCACACCACAAATAGGAGGAGGAGCTCGGCAAACACCTAACAGAAGTGTACGCGCCAATTATTTATTTATTTTTTTTTTTTTATAAGCGCTATCAATGAGTTCAAATGAAAGAGAAGAACGGCGACTGTTGCCGCTTTTATTAGATAACACTTTGGTCGAAGAAGACGACTTTGGTGGTGAAAAAAACGATGATAGTGATAACAGTGACGAAGAAATATTCAGTAATGGTGTGTCCGATATGAAGAAGATAGAGAAGTTCTACTTATTGGAAACTATGCAAATAAACCATTCGCAACTACGCGAACGCCTATAGAAAATATATTCGTAAGACTCTCGAAATTAAACGCCTCTTCACAAAATTTTAACACGCCGCACGGAAGCTGGGAGCTTTTTGTTAAATTTTTGGCCCTGATTGGGGAATATACAAATATTTATATTTCAAAGGCACAGGTAAAATAAAAGATTTCAAACATGCACGTTCCACATACAGCAATGGGCGTCTATAACGAAAACAGTGAGACACCACCAGCTAAGAAACTCACACAAAGCCGTTGCCGTTATGTGGCTGTGAAAAAATTAGAAAAACAAAAACAACATGCTGCAGATAAAAAATATAAATTTGCAAAAGCCATACCCATCCAGTCTGCAATCTTAGTTTTTTCATAAAATTTTACTCTATGCGGAAAAAAATTATTAAAGAATTATTTATTCTCTGTCATTGTCAATGATGTGGCAGTTGAATTAAGGCACTATTTTACTTCAACATTTTTTTTTTATTTTAGCGAGATGTTCGTAAACAAGTTTTTATTCAATGAATTAATAAAAAATATTTTGTAATCAAATTTTTTCCAACTTTTTGTAAATCTGCTTAAAATTACTGTCTTATTTATGCCACTTTAGGGGATAAGTACGGTAGATACTAATAAACTATGGGTGGGTAACACCCATGGTTGGTAATGATGCCATCGTAATATACATCTGTAGTATAAGGTTAATATAAAAATGGCCGTATCTTCAAAGCATTATTAGAATTTTTTTTTACCATATCCATAGATTTCACAGTTAAATAATTAAAAAAACATCTCATTCAGAACCATGTCGCCGATCTGCTGAATAAAGTCTATGTAGTCATTGGGAATGCAGGGCAGGCACATATTTTGCGCCTTCAGGTCTAGAGCTCGTTTTATGATGATAAAAATAACAGCAGGTCTTTGAGGCCCACTGATAAGCTAGTTCCTATGAGAAACTGTATGAGAAATTGCGAACCTACTTTAATTGTTTGCACCTTTCGAGAAGGTAACTTTGAATTAACTTCTAGTCCCGTTCAGGTAGAGATGGCTATTTATGGCGCACATGCCAAGTAAGACTTGCGGGAGCACCTTTCTGTTCGCACTAAATTTTGTTTCAATTTCGAAATTTACTTCACAATAGCGTTGGTAAACAACCAGAGATTATTACACACTACAACAGCACGAAAGGAGATGTGGATACAATCAATTGGTAGAAACTTATAGTGCTCTTGTAAAAGACATACTAAGTAACTGCTTTTTTACCAATTTTATTCAAACCTAATTTTATTAATCTATCGCAAGATATTTAATTTTTGCAAATGGCATCGTACGTCAATCTGCAGTAATCAAATAAATAAGCAATGAAAAGTATAAAGGTCAAAATAAAGGTTTGCATCTCTCAAAATCATTTTTTTTAATTAATAAAAGAGTTATCCAAAAATAAAATTGGATGATTAATTTTGTGCCACCTTGTATATGTATTTTGTTACTAACTTAGGAGAGGGTTGAGTGTGTCATATGGGTTACCACCAGACTCACCTACCTACCTAAAAGCTTAAAAGGTTTTAAGATTACGTTATCCGAATCATTCAAACACAAACGAAGCTTAAAAGCTTCTAACTCCAGATCTAACTCCAACCCGCTAGGAATCTCAGCGACTTTTATTTCGTTCATTGATTTTATGCATAATCAAATATTAAAGTTTAGCTCACGTTCTATACAAAGCAGTGAATCGTACTAACTAAACAGCGATGGTTCCTTGAGAATTCTATGTTTAATGATGTCAGTTGTGCGCTACATCGTCCCAAAATGGAAATGGAAAAAGAAGAGAAAATTCTGTACCGCACAGCAAAAAGTCGGAGTAAGCTATCAAAGGATTTAAAATTTTTAACACTTGTGAACTGGTCAGCTACAGTATACAAACAAACAAGCAATGGAGCGTGTAAAGATCAGAATAATAATTTCCATCATTCAAAATATATTTTTTTTATTTGGTAAAAGAGTTACATATTCAAAAATGAAATTGGATGATTGATTTTGTAAAATCAAAGCAATAGCAAAGCGTTGGCTCTGAAAAAGGTTGGTAGAATGAAGATATTCATAATTTTTTACTATAACTTGTATTGTGTAATATAGGAGCCTTAAACAAATAAAAGTGAACTCAATTTTCAAAGATATCAGACAATTTTTTTTCTTCTTTAGTCAAACGCCTAGGTTTTCTGCGTGTGTGCCGATCGTTCAATGACCTATACCACGTAGAAAAGCTAGTTTTGCCATTTAGTTTTCATTACAGAAGCTGTTAGGACCCTTCAGAGTAGAAGAATGTTTATCACTTTATCACTCTATAAATGTCTTGGTTCGGCATCTAGTCGATTAAGGTCACTGGTTCTCCTTTCTTCGATTTCCTGTGGCGGTGCTGCAACCTAAAACCCATCAACCTTCTCCATTACATCAATAGCACTACTTAGCTGTAGATATCGGCCCGTTTGAAATGCAATCAAAGCGTTTAGCGCTGCTTGGGGAGTGCTAGTCTGGTACTTCAACCATTTCACCTACCTACCTACCTAGATAGGTAGGCCTCAGTCAAACACCTAAAAAAGTGAGCAAAATATAAACAACTTCCAAAAAAACATTTTTTTTTCCTTTACGTCAGTTGATTGCATATCTTATGCTAATATCAATTAATTAAGCACACAAATCAGGGCAAGTGGTACGGGAATGAGAGCCCACATTTGCTTATCCCCATGTGTGTTTTTGTCAATTATACGTACGAATATCATACGAGCACATTAAATATTAAACCTTCATTTATTTTCCAAAATATATATACCATAGTATGTATGTACGTACAATATTTTCTAAAAAAAGAACTAGTATATTGGAAGTGTTATTCTCACATACAAATTAATATGCATGTAAATGTTTGTTTAAGAATTTTCCATCAGCTAATTAGACCTAAGTGATGTTTTCGTGTTATCGTCTCAGCAGTTTTATTATTCATGTGCAGTTAGTGAAGACGCATTCAAGTCAATATTAAAGACGTCATTGCTGGTTGATTGATTATATTTACGAAGTGGATGATGAAAATTGACTGATGAAAATTAATAGCTTTTTGAATTTGCATGCTATTAATTAAGTACAAATGAAATAAGCCCATTCCTTGTTTATTAGTGGAGTTATTCTAGCTATTTTCTTTTACGTTATACTCTAATAAATAAAATTTGAATGCACTGGTAGAGTACTTCAATATCAAAGAGAAGCTACTAAAAGGTAGTTTTCATACAGAGAGGGAAATGGAACTCACTTTTAAGGAGCAGGTTGGGGTTACCTTAGGTAATATTCGCACTTAAAGAGGCTGATCAAATTTACACCTAATTCGTATAGCAAAAATACAAAATTTAAACTCTCCCTATTTACATGTCTACACTCGATAATTAAATTTTTAGAAGGTCAAAGAAATTTCATTTATGTGGCTTTATTAGAAATACAGATATATTTTATATATGTATTCATTTAAAAGTAGCATGACAAGACTCGTAGCATATAGCAAAATAACAGCAAATTAGCCACGAATAAAGGGAAGACCTTTAATAGAACTGCAAGTAAAATCCACCGTAGCATGGCAATAAGACTGCACACTTCAAAGAAGTCGCCAAACAACAGCTAAGGTTCACGAAAAGATCCAGTCCTCAGAAAGATTCGAGGTTTCCCGGAATGGAGGACTGCGCACTCTCGCCTAAAACTGCCGCCACAACTCTTCTACTCTCAAGGTAATAGTCGAAACAGGACGTTATAAAACAGGCTCAAAGATTAACGGCAGTGTAGGTGGAGGCGTACATTCCGAAAGCCTGTGTATCTCCATTGGTTTTATGCTTCCCAACTATTGCAGTGTTTTTGAGGCTAAATTGGTGTCAGTAATTGAGGCCGTGACATTGATACAGTAAGTTGATATACCAGGAAATGGTGTATATGTAAATATTTTCATTGATAGCCGGGCGGCTATAAAATTCTTCAGAAAGCAGTCGACAATCTCTGAGGTAGCCATTAAAAGTCGTACATCTCTTAATGAGATGGACCGATGGGCTAGCGGGAGATGGCACCACATTTTCCAACATTCAAAATTATTTTGTTATACCATTAGTATTGCGTACCCCTACAAAAATTTAAGCTAGTTTTCGTAAAGAAAATTGTAAGAAAAGTCAATAAAAGATGGCATGACGAGCCCACTCGCAGAATCGTCTGACAATTGGGGCACTATTTCAATGCTAAACTCGCAGAATACCTACTAAACTAAGATAAGTATAGTCTTATCACTTAGTATCCGTTATAACGGGTCACTGCATACTAGTTAGAATACTCCCGGAGACTAGGTGTGCAGATACATGACTTCTGCAGAAGCTGTTCAAATAAAGAGGAGAAAGAGGCGATCTCGCACCCTCTGTGCCAAAGTTTTGCTCTGTATAGATGCAAATTTCACCACTTTACGTAGAACATTTTTTATAAGTCGGAAAATGTCCGTACTGCAAAAATCAGGTATCTTCTAAAATTTCTGAAAAATTCAAATTGGTTTTTGGAAGATCAGGACAAGCTTGCCATGCGATTATGAGTACGTCTCATAGTGGACAGCCACGAAAATCTAAGTATCGTAAACATACGCACCACTCTACATATAAGCAGCGACGATTGGTGACTTGAAGTGCTTGGGTTGCAACCGCCCTCTACTTTGAACTTGGATCCGAGTAATATGTTTTCACATTTAAAAAGAGGAGTTACGGTTTTTATAAATAAAGTTAGTTTTTAAAAATATTCTTTCCAAAAAATTGCCTCAGCTGATAGAACAGTTTAAGCATTAAAGGTCTGCCTAAAAATGTTTAAAAATTTTATTATGCGTCGATATTTGCAAAAATATTGTTACGTGATGGATTTTTGATTTATTGTTATTCATTTAACATAGAAGCTTAAATCAGTCATGATTTTGCTGGGTTATTCAAGTTTTTCTAAACACCTTCTTTCAAAAAAAGTCAAAAGTATCATCGAAAATGGCACTGTTTTGATTCCGTTTATTATCTTTGAAAAATAAAACCATTTATTTTTTTGCAGTAGCTGCAACCTAATATTACTTAAATAACTCAAACCTCATTTAAATGTTAATTTACCAACTAACTTCAGACTTAAGACGTTAAAAAGGAAGAAAATGCTTAATTTAACAATTTTTAAGCACGAGTACTTTGTAAGTTCTTCTGAAACTTCTTGTCTCAATGCATATCCAGCAATACATGCGTTACTAATTTGCTTAGAAATGCTGCACCAGAGTCAGATTTTATTCCGCGAAGCGAACAAGAAACAAGCTTAGATTACATACAGATGTGAACATGAAAATAGCACTAACCTAAAAAAATTATTTTGAAGTCATTTACTTTTTTCCTATAAATCGTACAAAAGAAAATTTCAATACCGAATATTTACGAAGACTTTAAAGTTTTCAGATGT
>JAYXIM010013419.1:0-87504 GCA_037575425.1 Anastrepha fraterculus | reverse complement strand
GCTGGTTACGATCTCTGAGATAAATGCTGTAAGTGGGGTCAAATCACCATTCTCCTTAAGAAAGGCAAGCTCAGAGCGTAAGCTCTTCAGATATTCCTGTTGTGTTGGAGTGAGATCCGGTTTGAAAGATATCGTGGTGTTACCATCAGCTGGCTTACTTTTGCATCCGTTGCAGTTGGGATCACTACAAGTAGTGGACGGGAACGACCTGGTGTGTGTCGTCCCAGTCTACGAAGTTTTAGTCACAGTCAGTGGCGGATTTACACTAAGTGCCAACGGTGCCTGCGCACAGGGCGGCAGATTCTAGAAGGGCGGCAAAATTTGGAGAAGAAAATTGAAAAAAAAAATATGTATACTCGAGGAGCGGCGGGTATTAGGGGCCACCTTAGGGAAAACGCTTATGGAGAAAATAAGAAGCTCATCTCGAATTAGTTTCTAACAGTTACTGAAAGTTTAATCATTCATCTATGCGAGAAATAATTGTAAGAATAGCAAAGTTAATTTCTGAACGTTAATTATACGTTCCTAAAAAAAGTGTTTTGGCCCACATTACCCGACAGTGTCGGAAATTGTGGGAACGCAAACCTTTTATTGAAAAACGTCATGGTTTTAATGTATAAAATAACATTTTTACTTAAATTACGTAAAATCTCTTGAATGCATTTCTTTTCATATATTATAAATATATATAATTCGAGTGACAAAAACTGTTATTTTGAGAATTACTTATCAAACAATGTTGATTTATGATAATTGTTGTAATTAGTAGTTTGTTTGCAATTCCATCTTCAGAAACCTTCGTGCACGCGGAAATAATCGTTATCTATGGTTATATAATACGTGGCCCACAATACCCGCCAGAGCGATTTTATTCATTGACTTCTCTAGGGCATAAAAATTGATTTTATTGGCAATAACAAAAATATTTCGAAGTTGGAGAGAGTCCGGTTAGCGCAAATGTGGCGCAGGAAAAAATTGATCACTCATTCGATTTTGTATATTAAATTAATAAAAACCGACAGTCCTTCTAAAACAAGGTTAGAAAGCAGGTGCATACAGTAAAAGCATTCAAATGCTTTTTTATTAACATATGTTCTTAATAATACATAGATAACCGTATTGATGTAACAAAATATTTTGTCTACTATCTTGGACTACTATGGCAAAATCTTTCAAACTCCGATCTTATTCAAAGAAGATGTAAGTGAGAATGCTATAACGCGACAAGAAGCTAGAGTACTGAGGATTTAACTAGAGAGACTTGAGATAACATTCATGCACATTCTTTGGCATTTTTTACTATCACGATTCCTCGCGGTTAGTAAAAGATTACAGAAAGTTTAAATCAACATTACTGATGTAGTTAATGACTATCGTGGACTAATAAAAGTAGTAGCAGATACACGAATGCAATTTGAAGTTTATGGAAAAGAAGCGTTGAACATGTCAGAGAATCAAGAATATCAGACGACTGTTTCGAGAAAAAGAAGAAGAAAGTTATAAGCTGACGAATCAAGAGATGGGGAAGTTCAGTTAACAGGAAGCGATAATTTTCGAGTAAATACCTTCAATATCATACTAGACAACGTTGATTCAGAATTGAGAAAGAGAAGCCAAGCATATGAAAGGTTATACGAGAAATTTTCAGTGATTACTGATTTTTGAGGCTTGAATTTCAAAGAGCTTCGTGAAAGATCGGAATATTTGAGAAAAGCTTATACTTCAGACCTTGAGATTTCATTCACTGACGAAATGATTCATTTTCACGCGTACTGTTCTGAACTTAAAATAGAACGTTACTCGCCATCCGACCTTCCTTCCAAATGTGGAGATAGCATATCGAATAGTAGTCTGGTAACTTACAAGTTTTTTAAGGGCATGTTTGGGACATTTTTTGGAAGGGAAAATAATATTCAATCGGTTTGATTTCCTGATATGTTATTATTATTAATTTTGTACACTGCAGCAAGCGGCAAAAAAAAGAGGTATAGTGGCTGGCCGGCGTGATTTCGTCACTTGTGGTCATCTGAAACAGAAAAAACAAATTGCTTATTAATCAGTGTGCTTGTCGTTCTGACGGGTAGTAAGATCAAATGAATTTGACAAAAAATAACACATTAACAATAACATAATAACAATTCTTACTTCGTAAGAAAATTGCCTTTTTTTTAAAGTGGAAATCGGACTAAAAAATGGAAAGTTAGGGTCGAAATAAATTAAATATACTATCCGCCAGAACTATTGATGTGTTGAAAAACATATCTAAATTTCAGCTCAATCCGTTAGATAGAAAATTTGTTTTCACGACGGCCATCCGGAAAAACGTTTGAGCGGCTTAGCGCGCGCAAGTACGAGCCGCTCTCATGTATGTGCTATAATTTCGTCAATATTTCGAATTTCGGTCTAAAATTTGTACAGTATATTACCAATATATCGCACTTTCAAAATATGTAAAAAACCGAAATTCGAAATTTTCAAAATAAGTTACCAGACTACTACCTTAACACATTAGCGTCAACAAACTGCAGCTCAGAACGTTCATTTTCTGTTTATTGTGTAACGACTATTTTCTGTACTATAGTACAAACACGCACACATAAATTTAAAAAATTAAGGCGGCATTCTTCATGGTGCACAGGGCGGCATTTTGTGTAAATCCGGCACTGGTCACAGTTGAGTCACAAGATAACTCTGGTGGCAGGATAGATGACAGACTTGATCTATCATCCTCCAGCCGATCTTTTCCAGTTGCTTTAGATGATTCAGGGACGTTGAACGCAGTGACATTAGCCTCGCGGCGTTTACGTTCGCTCAGCTCTACGAAGACTGCTTCATTGGATGCCGGTGAGATTACATGGGAGTTAATCTTATTCTCGACTACCGTTAACCCGTCATCAATTTTAGAACATTTATTGGAGAGGTTAACATTTTGTTGGGACAGCTTACTAACTTCTGCTCTAGTGTCTGCCAGATTGCTTGTAATTTCGGACCTCAAAGCTTCAAATGTTTGCTTGTTGTTGTTGTAGCAGCATAAACATTCCCCATACTTACATACGGGGAATGCTGCTGGAGTGGCAATCCTTGGCCGGATATTAATCAAATTTTTGCTTGTTGTTGTTGTTGTTGTAGCAGTATAAACATTCCCCATACTTACATACGGGGAATGATGCTGGAGTGACAGTCCTTGGCCAGATATAAATCCGGGTCGTTTCGGTAACGTAGAACCGACTGTCGTGGAAACGTCAAATTTTTGCTCGTACTGCTTGGTGAAACGCACAAAGTGTTTATCCAACAGACTATCCAGATTGCCCATCGGACCCCGTTTGTCGTCCTTCTCTAATAAATTGTCGAACGTGCGGACGCTAACCTCACTTTCGCACGGGTAGCAATGCCTGGCTGCTCCACCTTTCTTAATACGGTTTGCCAGATTCCTAAAATCAGCGGTACTTTTATGGTGAAACCAGAGACGACAACCTGTGCATTGAATACTAGATGTTCCCTCGCGGACAATTGCAGAGCACTTGCCACAGTATGCCACTTCTACGTTTAACTTGTTTGGTCCCATAATTACAGGAACAGAGTCTAGAAAAATAGATACAGGTGTTAGTTACGACAGGTAGCACGCAGAATCACAATAGGCACAGAATTGCAGAAAATACTGCACAATTTATTAATTATTTATAATAAAAAACACTGAGTAGCCGAAAACACGTGTTTACCTCGTCGTTGCTGACAGAATATTTGATTGTATAAAAGAAAATAACTGTTTTGCGATAATACAAATATTTTAAATTAACATTTATTGCCAATTTGCGTGACGAGCTAAACTCACAATTTTTTGTTTTTCTTCCATAGGTAAAACGCAAACGTTAGTGGCTATTGTGCGACTATTGCATTTAATGGGTAAATCGGTTCTTGTGACCAGTCATACACATTCAGCAGTAGACAATTTATTGGTGCGCTTAAAGCCGCATAAGATTCCAATGCTGCGTTTGGGTTCAGGTACTCGTATCAATGCAGAACTACAGGAGTTTGGGGAGAGAATTCTTCTTACAGGCTGTAATACCGTTGAGACAATAACGGAAAAGTATAACTCGTTTAGTATTGTTGGCGTCACTTGCCTTGGCTCATCACATCCACTATTCCTACATCGAAAATTTGATTTTTGTATAGTTGATGAAGCAACGCAAATAATGCAACCAACAACACTGCGCCCGCTCTTTTATTCCGATAAATTCATATTAGTAGGCGACCCAGATCAATTGCCGCCCTTGATACGGTCAAAGGAAGCGCGCCGACTTGGTGCTGATGAATCACTTTTTGAACGACTTGACACAGCAGCAGCAACATCAATACTAACACTGCAATATCGTATGAATAAAGCTATAACTCGTTTGGCGAATGAACTTACCTACAATGGTGCGTTACAATGTGCTTCTAAAGAGGTGGAGCTTAATAATTTCCAATTGAATTTGCCGAATGCCTTCAAAGTAGAAAAATGGGTGATGCGAGCCTTGCAAACACACATCGATCAATCCGTATTTCTGTTGGATACGAAAGACTGCAGTGAGCGTTTGCTCGAGTACGCAAAGGGTAGGCAGAAAGGCTCTCTTGCTGCCATTTCGGACAACATTACTGAAAATGATGTAGAGAAAGATTGCACCAAGTCACCTGCCTTTAGCGGACAAAAAATTGGTAAAAGCAAACGCATTTCAAAGTACACAAATTACTGTGAAGCTGCCATTGTTATGAATATGGTAGAACTACTACTTAAGGCGGGGTATGCGCCCGAACACATTGGTGTAATTGCACCTTATCGAGCACAAGTTGAGTATCTGCGTAAACTGGTTTCACAATTTGATGGTCTCCACAGAGATCAGCCCCATACAAATTTTGCCGCTGTAGAGGTTAACACAGTTGATCAATATCAAGGACGAGATAAGGATATTATCTTTTTATCGGGTACAAAAACTGGCGCTGTGGAAGAAAATGAATGTGCGCGCGATGGTGAAATTCTAGAGGACAAAAGACGGCTTACGGTTGCTATAACACGTGCCAAACGCAAACTAATATTAGTGGGCGACGCTGCTTGCTTGGATAAATACACTCCTTTCCACACACTTCTCGGACACATACCAAGTTACTGTAAATTGGAGTTGGAAGATGGCAAACTAGGCTTCGAGTGGCAGTCACTTTTAAATGTCCTAACTAATATTAAGGATTAGCTTATTTTGCTTGAATTTATTAAACAATTGTACGTAATTTAACTCCGACTTATTTTTAATTCCCTTCACATTGTAATTCAAAATAAATTATTTCAAATATAAGATTACTGAAAATGTCAACAGATTAGCACAATGTTGAATGATGCTTGACACAAACTGATGATTAACTTGATTGAAATGGTTTGATGATTCGCAGATGTTAAGATGAAATTTAGATGTTGGTGAATGCAACTGTAAGTAAACAAAAAAAAATTATATTTCTAGAAAATCGTTACGGCCAAAACTCAGACGTTCTAAATTTAATTATTTTAAAAATTAAAATGAAAATTCTATAGACACATTTGTCTTACGTCATTGCCACCTCTGCCGCATAAGGCATCCACGATGCAGCCCATTTTTTGAACACAAAGAAGATTTTCAGGAAAAATTTATTTGTTTTATTTATTACCAAATAAAATAATAAGTATAACTGGCCTTTACCATCTAATAGTTGAAGCGAGGCATTTATGAAGAAAAAATTATAGAAAAGTTTAAGTCAAAGAAAAAGGCTACAGTGGTAGGCCAGATTTGCGCTATTATTACATACTAATAGAAAATGTCCAAGAAAGGTATGAAATGCAAAAAGAAATTAAATAAGAAGAATTTCATATATTAGAACTTATTAAACTAAATTCGAAATAAAAGCTGTCCCTCATGATGTCTAAAAACATGTACAGGGTGGGCCTATAGCGTTTGATTTTTGAACCACCTATTTTTTTGAGAATGGTAACACAAATGACATGCCAAATGTGTTCATAATTTACCTAAAGGTTTGACATTAACGAAATGGGACGCTGTACGCTTGAACAAAATTGGGAAATATTGAAAACCTATTTCCAAAGTGGTGAGTCTTCTTCTTCTTTTCTGATTTTCACATCGGTGGCTACGTGAATAAGCTAAATTGTCGGATTTGGGGCTCAGAAAATCCACACGTTACTGTAGAGAAGCAAATGCATCTACAACGAGTCACTGTTTAGTGCGGTTTTTGGTCTGGCGGCATCATCGGGCCATTTTTTTTTCGAAAATGAGCGAGGAGCCGCGGTTACAGTAAATGGCGAGCGTTGCCGTGACATGCTCAACGAGTTGTTTCCAAAAATTGAAGAGGATGACATGGACGACATTTGGTTTCAACAGGACGGTGCAACTTTTCACACTGCCAAAGTTACACTCGAACTTTTGGCTACCGTTTTTGAAAACCGAATAATCAGCTGAAATTCCGATATCAATTGTCCGCCTCGACTATTTTTTGTGGGGAGCCGTTAAGGACAAATGCTATGCGAACCATCCAGAGACGATTGATGCTTTAAAACACGAAATCGAAAATGTGCTTAAAAATTGGGTTGATCGAATGGCCTACTGTAAAGCCAGTCGTGGCAGTCATTTGAACGATATTATTTCTCATTCATGAATGACAATGTTCAACCTTCAAAATAAAAAAAAAGTTTGAAAAAATATTGATTAGTTTTTTTTTATAGCCGATTCAAAAAGCAAATTTTACATGGCCCACCCTGTATAAACAAATTAGGATTATTACAACATTTTTACATAAAAACAACATAAAGACCACAGATGTACGGAAATGCAAATTGTGGTGAATTTGTTCAAAAAGAGATATTTATTTATTTATATACTTAGTCTAGCCATAAATTTTGTGACAAATTTTGCAATGCATGCGGCGAGAATAAATTCCCAGACAAAAGTTCCCTTAATTTTGATTTTGCTCGTATGCATTGTCTACTCATAAATTATACTCAGTTTCGTATCAAATTTCGTTTGTTACCAATGAAGTGAGGAGCTAAGGAAAATCGCATTGCAGAGATTGCATTGCATACTCGTACTGTGGTAAAAGTGCAAGCGAGATTTACGAATTGCTGAAAAGATTTAATATTTGAAGAATGTTTGTTTACCGCACGATCAATCGTTTTTCCCAAACATCTGAAGTGACAGATAGCAAAAGAAGTGGTCATCCTCGCGTGGTTCGAGAAAGAATTCCCAGAAAGCCCCTTAGAAAGCAGAGTGTCCAGGGAAATGAATGTATCGACCAGATCCATGCCAAGACTAATTAAAGATGATCTCCACATAAAAGCCTTCCGTCGCTCAACTGGTTTTCTTTTGACAATGCGCTTGAAGAAAATTAGGCTCGACAGATACAAGCAGCAATTAGCTTCTTTGGGGGCACGCTGTCAACGGCCATGAAAAAATAATTTGCACTGTTGACAAATTTTTCACTATGCTATACCTCCTAAAGACACAAAAAATGTTGATCCAAAGCTTCAGCGTGGTCGCCATCGAGCCACCGTAATGGTTTGGTGGGGGGTGTCTGGTAAAGACGTTACATTTCTTCATTTTTGCGAAAAAGGAGTTAATTCCGGGGCAAAAGTGTACCAGGAGGATATCTTAGAATGCGTTATGAAGCAGTTGAACAGTACTCTCTTCAATGAAGAGCGTTGGATCTTTCAGCTAGATTCCGCTCCAGCCCATCAGGCAAAAACTACCCAGCAGTGGCTAAAACACAATATTCCTGGGTTCATAGCCGCAGAAGGGTGGCCGTCTGGAAGCACAGATCTGGATCCATTGGATCAGGTCAGAATTGGAGAAAATGGCTTGTCGAAGATTTTACAGAATATCCATGGAAACCGTGCGTACTGCAATATCTGAATGGCCTAATCGTTTGAAGGCTTGTGCAAAAGCAAATGGTGACCATTTCGAATGAAAATAATTTTTTTTTAATATTTACATGATTACCATAAATAAAACTAACATAATTACAAAAAGTTTTATAATTTCATATCTATAACGAAATTAACTTGCAACAGAATTTATGACAACTAATTATTTTGTGTGCTTGGCTGAGCTTACGGCAAATATTTTTTTATGGGGGAGCAGAAATCCACTCGGCGGTTTGCCATTACCTGTCGAGGGGCAACCTCTATTAGAAAACACTTTTTCTTCATTTTGGTGTTTCACGGAGATTCGAAACTACGTTCTCCGAATGGTAGTTAGGGTATGTTCAACAATGCATTATAATGCGCAACATAACATTTCAGAGTGAGCAGTGCGTTCAAAAATGCAAATATGGCAGTACTGCAAATGCAACGCGTTCTTAAACGTCATTTTTGTATCAAAAGTCGTGCATTATTTGCAGCAAACATTTTCACACTGCCAATAAATACGCTAGTACAATGTTTGATGAAAAGTGGGTATTTAATTATTTATTTTAGCTTTTAATACAAAAATTGATGAAAAATACGATATTTAAACTTTATTTTATTATACTTTTCTTGGTTTTAGTGATTACTTTAGTACATCGGAGATAAAATTACTGCTCAGAGTCCGACTGAGCATGGAGAACGAGTTCACATCGGGAAGGAGGAAAAAGAGCGTGCTCTGGGCTAAGGTCGTAGATGAAGTAAAAAAAGTTAATAAAGATTTAAAAATAGATAGCAACATCGCCCAGCGAAAATTTTCTAATTTACTCATCACATACACAGTGCGACATCAAAAATCAAACCGGACCGGACCTTTTTTTTCTGAAAATATACCTATTCAATAGCAAAACCCTCGCTGGGTTTTTAAAAGTTAGCTCGATTTTTTTTTTATTGCGTTTTGAAGTTTTCTATTTTCATGAGATTTTGGAGTTTTACCTGTACGCTAAATTTGACTTATAAATCGACCTTTGTTTGATTTAATCGATTTATTTTGTCATAGCTTGATGCAGATATTTCGTACATGTACAAATACACTTATTTTGAGAAGAACCTATATCTCAATACGCAATTTTGAATACCAAAATTTCGAAAAATTTTATGTTTTTACCATTTTTTACTGTAATTATGAAAATAATTAAAATTTCTCACTATTTCATCTAGCAAAAATGTTGCAAAATGTACTAAAAAAGTCATTTATAAGATAATTTATAATGCGTTTCTGAACATAGCCTTACGCAGCAACTCATTCACCTACGTCAGCCGCCAGAAGTATAGAGGTACAAATTTGATGAACTGCTATTGGCGACTATAAAGTTAAAACAACAACAACAACTATAAAGCGGTACTAATCACCGATTCATGTGTCTCCTTAAATCCACTCATCTAATACTCCTCTCTCTCTGAAATAACCCTGTCGAAACAGCATGTTTCCTGGCCAGATAACTTCACCGCGCTGAACAGGACTTGGTAGACTTTTAGACCAACTAAATAAGCTCTTCGATTAAAGTAAAAGCAGCTTCGTGAAGTAAGCCAAAAAATAACCACAGTCTGAGCACACTGATTTCAGTCTTAACGGGGCACTGCCTAATAGGTGGACACGCCCAAAGGATGGGTGTGCAAACATATGACTTGTGTAGACGTTGTCCAGATGAGGAGGAGGAAGTGACAATCTCGCACCTTGTCCTGCTCTATCCAGACGTAGGTTTACTGTTCTAGGTATACAATTCTTTGATGAATTGGAAGATCTTAGTTCTGTCGAAATCGAGGATTTGTAAAGTTTTTAAAGAGTACACACTGGTTTTAGGAGAGATGAGGACAAATTTTCTATAAGCTAAGACAACCGCTTCAACATAACCTAACCTAAGATTTTGCCCGCAACAATGGCTGAGTTTTTGACCGAACGCTATACTTTAGCCAAAGTTGCTAGAATTTCATATCGGACGTCATACTTTAGAAAATCCTGCAACACTGTGGTTGTGAATGCAACTTGAACAAGCTCCAATTTCTCGATTACTGCAGTATGTGCTCTTCCCTCTTGAGGATTTCGATCCCTTATTTTCTCTGCTACATTATGCTCAATCATATTAGTCACTGCCACTGAAACAGTTTTAAGAAGCTCCCTTTGTATTACAAGCTCAGTTTGAAAAGTATCTGCAGTAGTTTTTGTTGATATTTTCTTTGAAGCTGGGCTGCTAACTTTTGCTGGTGGCTTTGCCGCTTGTGACCCTGGGAAGTATGATAGTTCAGTACAGGGCGAACTTCAACAAGTGCAGATTCTTCTGATCCTTCCGTATTAGATACTTCGAGCCCAAACGTTTGCGCGACAATACACCACAATGATTTCGCCATTTCAGAGTATATTCGTATATTATCAGGTCAGTCCATAAGTTCGTGCGTTTTCAAAGGTGGTTTAAAAATTAATAAAAAAGATGTTTAAAGTATTTATGAATCAATAATATATTTTCCTTCATTATTTACAATGTCTTCCCAACGTTTAGGCAAATTTTTAATTCACTGCACAAAAAATTGTTTGTCCTTGGCGCCAAAATACGCTTCGATATCCCTTTTTATAACTTCTTTTAAGGAGTAGTTCTTGTTACTCACAAGGTGCAATATCCGGAGAGTATGGTGGATGCGGCATTAGCTCCCAGCCGAGCTCGTTCAGGTTGTCTAATGTTTGCCTTGCGGTATGAGGTCTTGCGTTGTCGTGGTGAAACAAAACTTTGCGTCTATTAACTAAAGAGATCGATTTTTGTTAAGTGCCTTATTCAGGTTTGATAGCTGATGGGAATAATAATCAGCAGTTATCGTCTTTGTTTGGTTCCAGAAGTTCATAATAAACAATACCGGTCATATCCCACCAAATAGACAGGAGCATCTTCTTGGGGTGAAGGCCATCTCTAAGGCTCGGTTCTAGTGTTTCATCGTTATCAAACCATTGGCGTTTGCGAACAGGATTATTGTAAAGGACCCATTTTTCATCACCAGTAACGATACGGTTCAAAAAACTTTCATTTTCAAGCCGTTGCAGCAGCTGAGAACACACATTCACTCTCTGCTGAAGGTTGGCGACGGAAAGTCTATGCGGAACCCATTTTCCCAGCTTTGAAACCTTTCCCAACTGAACCAGGTGTCTGTGAACTGTTCCATGCGATGAATTTAACCTCTGAGCTATCATACCGACTGTCAAATTTGGCTCAGCTTCCACGAGTTCGAGCAAGGCGTCGGAGTTAAAGACTTCAGGACGACCAGCGGGCGGGGCATTCTCCACGTCGCAGTTACCACTTTTGCGCAGTCCTTACACTCACGGTATCCTCTCCGTGAACAGTGTTTACTTCTGCAGCAGCAATTGTTGCATTTTTACCACTTTTATAAAAAAAATACAAAATATGACTCTTATACGCGTTCAAAGATTCCATTTTATTTTTTAACAACACGTGCTTCTATCCGCGATTAAAATCACTTGTTGAATGCACAATATATCAAAGAAAATATAAATAATTCCGTTATATTCCGCGAATAATGCTTTGTATGCAAAAATCGTATAAAAGTGAAATTATGGGTAAAATACGCACGAACTTATGGATTGACCTGATACATCTTCAGTTAGATAAAATTGTTGTTCAGGGTTTGGACCACCTGTGCCTTTGTTCGATTTTAAGTGCCGAAAATCCTTGTGGAAGAATTACTAAGTGAATTGTTTAATTTGGAGCATAATCCCTTTTTATTTGTAGATTTTGCCCTAAAAACAGAAAATAAATGCTCTCTTTTAAACAGTTCTAGTTTTAAGTAAAATAACTAACCTTTTTGAACTAGCTACTTTACAAAGTCTAGCGAAATATCTCTTAAAATAATTTTAATTTTTGACATTCGGATACCTACTTTTTTCCCTCAAAGTTATTTTCGCTTTTCTTAGTTTGTGATGGGAGGAAAGGGAAACGAGAGAAAATTATCGGGAAGTTTCTATTCGGAATCACGCGGCCTTTGCTCCTATTGAAAATCACTAGTTATATGTTGGGTAGTTAAATATAAGAAGTAACAAACTTCTTACTTTTCTAACTGATCTGTGAATTGGTCGACATTCGCCAGTAATATTTCGGGATCAAAACTAAAAATAGGGGAGGATAAAACGAGGAGTGCCGCATGGTGGTATTCTCTGACACTTGCTTTTCAACTTCTATATCTCTAAGCTTCCTCAACAAACAGATGGAGTTTCATTGATCACATACGCAGGCGATTCCTCGATAATGGCGTCCGCAATGACATCGATAGCTAGTATTCAAAAGTGAACGACAATCTTTTCACCTTTTCTCCCTTCTTCACTGCGAGGAATATCCAAATTTCCCCCACAAAATCTACGGCGGCCCTATACACCGCCAGAAGGCACTGTGCCTGGAAAGGTTATTTCAGCTGATTCATCTCAGGGTAACAAGTGTAACTTTGAGCCTACGAAACTATCCACAAGCTTTAAAAGGACCAATGAGGCGCGGATTGGTTTAATATACTACTTGGTTTGTGGAACGATATCAACCCACAAATAGGAGGAGGAGCCTGGTCAACACAAAATAAAGGACGTAAGCGCCACCAATTACTGCCCAAGCTATCTGAACACATTTTTTATGATTGTTCAATCTTGGCCAGACAAAGATTAAAACAGTTCAGAACCTGTGTAGTTGGACCTATGACTGTCAGAATTCTACCCTCGAGCCTTCATAAGAATGTTTGGAGGTATTTTGAGGTGTCAGGCTTAGGAACATATTACAGCAATAAATATCGGGGTAGATCTTTAAGTGAGTAGCACCCCGCTCTCGCTTTCCTATTTTTTTCGGTTCTGTATCTTTGTTCGATAAGTGTAACAGAAGCAGTAAAGACCAGCTGCTAAACAATGATGTAATGATTTTATGGGTAAGATTATTAAATTCAATGAAATATCTCAGGTGACTGGAACTATACTGTGAACTTTTCTATGCATAATAATGTAGACCTTTAAGTTGTATTAAGGCTCTTATGTTCTATTACCCCCTATTACTTGAGTTACGACCTTCTTGGGATAACACTTTGCATTCTTCAATACGTTTCAACTTAATTGACGGCTACTACAGTCAAAGCCGTGGTCGTAAAACTATTTTAATACAAGTATGCAGTTTTAGTGTTAAGCTGTTGGTAGAAGTGCATGGACATTAATATCAAAATAACGCAGAATGACGTGTCAAAAAGAGCTAATCATAAAAAATAAGAGCGAAAGAAACGAAGCGGCTATATCCGCTTGGAAGAGGACGATTTGCAGACAACAAACAGCATATGTTAATGAGAAATAAGCGGATGGACGTGTATTGACGTGCTGTGGATGATGATAACGGCGATGATGAGCTACAGAACGTGACTAGACTGCATGATAGCCACATTGAAAGCCGTAGAATTTTGTACCCGTATTCAATGCCATAACTGCTGTTGGTGTGACCAATTAAGCACCCAGGGCGGCATTGAATAGATGCTATTAATATTTTAAATAGATTTGCATTTTGAATATTGGTTCTTTCGAAACCTCGCAAATGTAAAACGTTCGAGTACTCATTTTCGTATAGTAGATTGGCAACTTACTCGTATCCCATTAATAGAAACTTCGAGTTCATGATTCAACTACAAAAATAATCGACTGGTGACAACACGTTGCTTCTAGGCGGCCTATTGACATTAGATTTTCATTTGGTTATTCGATTTTCGAAGATAGTACCCAAAATATCGAACCTAAGTTTAGCTGTGTGGAATAGCTTATCCTATTGACATCAATTGTCATCTAGTCATTATCTTTAATATAGGGAGATAGGGCTCACTCAATAAGGCTCACTAGCTGACTTTAACGACGCTTTCTTGCGTCGGTACGTAGAATAAAGCCGCTCGACCAAAACATGCACCAAACAGAAGTGCAGGCGCCAATTATTTAAGTTTTTCAGTTTTAACTTAGTCACCGAGTTGAAAAAGAACGTCAACTGAAAATATGATTTTTGATGTCGTAAAGCTTGCGTTGATGGCCTTTTTCATATAAGGAAAATATTTTAGAAATATGTGTTTAAAATTTGCTAACTTTGCTCAAGTAATAAAATACCCATTTGAGAAATGTCTAACTATGAACTGAACATCTGACACATTAGACACATTTCTTAGCTGCTAAAATCAAAAAACTATATACATACATAGCTCATTTTCCAAATTCTACGGGTAGTTCATCTACCATTTGGAAAGACTCAGATGTTATAGTAAAATTTAGCGAGGTATTTTTTATAGTATTGCGCATTTTAACCCTCTACCTTCTACCTGAATAGGCATTTCGATACTTTATAAAACAGATACACACAGTGAATATTCATTTAAAAAGGAAGTAAGGTGGCTAAAGTCGTTTTATGTTATACATACTATACAATTTTTGATAGCATATTCCCACTTTTGCTCCAAATTTTAAAACTTTCATCCTCCGTAAAAAAAAACTCAGATCCTTTGAGCTAGTACTGCCTTCAAAAAAGATCTTTTATAATTATTAGCGTGTGTTCGCGCTGGCGAAAATTGTTGTAAAATTGTGGGACTATGAATATTTTTTATTTAAATTACATATGACATATTTCTGTTCGTATATTGACGAGCTTTATATACCTTTTATGCGCTCTGGTATTGAGTCATTGAAATTTTGAAGCATTCCTTTTCCAAGTCCGTTCCACAATTCTAATATAACTCATTTAAAGTTTTGGGCTACCTTGTTTGTTATAATGAGCCAACGGTTCCCCACAGGCCTAATGTGGGACTACTACTCTTTGTTTAAACTTTTTTGCAAACATATTTGGACCCGGAAGAGAAAACAGGATTATCTAATGAAATTTGTTACGAGGAACTGTCTTAACGCATATTTTAGGTGGTCCTCAATTGATGGAAGCAAAGTTTTCGAAAGAAGACGGAAGATAATACTTCGAATTTTCTGTTCGTACAAATTTCAACCTCTACTCTTCACATTTTTCAGCAATTTTGAATATATTTGCTAATTCAGACAGCGATCATCTCCGGGCAAGCCTTATCCGCCACTTCACATACATAGTATTCTCGTAATTCTTCAAGAAATACCTAACGGATTGCACATATCGATGGTTTTCGAGAAAAGCGACACAACTTAAAATTAGCTCAAATTCGGAGTTTTGCCGTTAAAAGCAAAAATCAACTACAGAGTTTATATATTTTTATCTGGAAAATCGTCATAAGCGAATCTTGAAGTAATTCTGAGAGATGGCGTTAGTGTCGTTTTGTCAGGTGATCGAATTGGCGCGTCACTTATCTAGAAAACTGACCCAACTCAGTATTTTGTATTTTTGAATTATGTCACTTTTCTCGAAAATCATCGATATGTTTCATGTACTAAAAAAGTAGTCTAACCGCTGAGTCTTATACGAGGACGTGTCTCTCTAAATGTGGGCTTACATTCTGTCTGCAATTGTTTGTACGTAATTTAGCAAAATGTGTAAATTTGTACCTTATAGACATATGTACCTACATTCCTAGGTAGTTTAATTTTAATTTATTCTAACACATGCATGTTTCTAGATACCCTGCAGGGAGATCGTCTTCGATTGGGTGGTAAATTATTTCATAAAAGCAAAAATATTCGGGGAAAACTATTAACAATAGGCTGGGAAACTATTAAAAATAGGCATCGCAGACCAGTCAATAAAAGCATCCAGAGCGAGGAGGATATCTTTCAGCTCCGGCACGCTCTTCGTCGTCCACTTCCACAAAGGATGCTATAGAAGCAAGCAGCTGGGACTGAAGCAAAATCGGGGTAAAAAATCCCGTACAATTTTCGAAAGTCTCAGCCAAAGAAGCAGGCATCAATCAAGCTGACGTCAACACTGCGATCAAAATACCAGATGACGTAGCGGCAAAGAAGAAGAACTGGCCGAAATCGAGTTCACCGCAAATACCTCGCTGCTATCTCACGAAAGTGACGGAATTGGTGACCTTCACAGCGAGCTCAAGGCGATGAGGCAGCTCGGAAGATGAAACCGCCTAACATAAAACATGAAAATATTCATATACTACTGTGGGCAAAAAGTAAGGTGTATTTATTTGTCAAACTTCGCGGAATTAAAATTTCGCTCTAGTTATTTTTTTCATGAGTTGGCAGCACTGTTAATAACATCTGGGCCAACTTTCATGTGAATGTCATTATCAGGAATATCAGAAGGATCTGTGAAAACCATTTTGAAAGACCATTTGGGCCTACGAAAAGTCAAATCTCGTTTGGTACCGAAAACTCTCAATTTCTTGGATAAAAGTCGTCGCGTTGATGTGTGTGAAACAATGCTTTCAGACTATCAGGACAAGCTCAAATGCATCATTACGGGAGATGAGACTTGGATTTATGCTTACGACCCTGAAACAACCGACCAATCAAGCGAATATCGTGCTAAAGGCGATGCCAGATCAAAAAGAGCACGTCAAAGTCGTTAAAAAATAAAGGTCATGATGACAGTTTTTTTCGATTTTCCTGGTGTGGTGCACTATAAATTCCTTCCACCTGGCCAAACTGTTAATAAGGAATATTATTTGAGCGTTATGCGTCGTTTACGTGAAGCAACTCGTCTAAAAAGACCAGAATTATTGGCCAACAACTCTTGCTTTTTGCATCACGATAATGCACCGTCTCACACTGCACTCGTTCTTCGTGACCATTTCGCCAAAAATTCCACGCATATCGTTCCGCAACCACCGCCTGATTTGGCTCCGTGTGACTTCTGGCTGTTCCCGCAACTCAAGAGACCACTCCGGGGAACGCGTTTCGAGTCGATTGAGGAGATAAAAGCTGAATCGAAGAAGATACTGATGGCTATACCGGAAATGGACTATTTGGCATGTTTCGGGGATTGGAAAAATCGTTGGCATAAGTGTATTTCATCGAGAGGGGATTATTTTGAAGTGGATGAAATTGATTTACAAGAATAAATAAAGATTTTTCATTTTACAACCAAATGCACCTTACTTTTTGCCCACAGTAGGACATCTACAAATATCTATGTCCAAAACTGAAGTGAGCCGAGCAAAATACAGAACAATTTTTCAAGCTTATTGTTATTCATAATGGAAACTGGATAGTGTCTATTATTTAAGTAGAATCACAGCCAAAGTAGATACATTGAATGAAAACCTAGAAAAATTTAACTAGTATAATTTTGTGCAATATTTTAATAAATACTTTGGAAAAATTAGTATATATGCAACCCCGCTGAACACGCCGCGATGCAGTATTCTAGAACTGCTGGTCTGTGGGCGAAATAAAACTTTTATTGGAAACATCTTTTCCTTGCTGATGCAAAAAATGTTTGGATACAGTCGAGAACTTCAAAATCCTACGCATTTCCATAGCAATTTGCTTTTAACTTATTTCAAATTACATTTATTTAAAGCAAGTTTTAAACGGATGTTTTTCCTACTGGGGGTTTCCCCCCCAAATTTATTCATATGCATTTGCATATTGGTTCGCTTTGTTGGTTGTTGATTTTGTGATAGATGAGGGCACGTAAAAGTTATTATATGAATGGAAGGAATTTTTAAATTTTACGAGAGATGTAAGGCGACATTCGAAACGAGACGAGCAATGAATACCCAAAGTCATTTGCACAGGCATCCATAAATACGTATGTGTGTATGTGTTAATAATATTTAAGAAAGAAAGAAGAGAAGAAAACTCTCGTACACCAAAAACAAAAAAAAAAAAACTATTGGACATCAAAGTATTGTGCATATTTGTTATGTAATTAGGCAAATGTTAGTGTCATAATAGAAATTCAGTCACCACCATAAATATGCACTTGGACACATACCAGCTTACAATATACAACTGAAAGGGGTACGAGCAATATGTCTGCGAAGATAGGTATTTGTGTGCGTGTATGTATGTATGCCTAAAGTGTGAATAAAGCGCCGTCTAAAATCTCAAAACAACACAATATCGCCTAACGACTATCCTATGGTGTTGAATTAAATGGCAAAAATCATATATTTCGCGGCAGAAACAAATATTGGCATAAAAGGTAAAGATGAATGAAGTAACTAAAAAAAGAAACGACAATACAAAGTGGAAGATATGCAATTAAATAAATGTTCATAATTTATAAGATGCCATCACCTTAAATTTGCTGACCAACTATCTCGTCAAATTCAATAGAGCTTTTTAAAATATAGGGTGATCCATCTAGAGCTTGAAATTAAATTTCATTCGCATATTAATTAATTAATTCGTCTACGAAATACGTTTGAATATTTGTCAATACACTGTTTTAATTGGAAATAGCAAATCTCGCCTTTGCTGGGGTCTGAGAACGGCTAAAGTATTCGGGATACATATTGCTTTAGTCAGATCATTCGTCACGCATTCCGCTGCGTATGGTGGCACCAAACGCTGAACAAAGCCGCGGTTTCTATTAAACGAGCTAGAAAGGAATGTGTGTCTAGGCACTATGGGCGCTATGAGTAAAACTTGCTCAAAAAGGGGCAATGACATGTGGCACGGCGCTCGAAGTTCCGGGCACAGGAAGTTGTTCAAAAGATTGTCGATGTTTGGAGCTGAGGATAGTACAGAGCGTTTTCTCTGCCCTGGTTTCGCTGAGCTTAGGTGGTACAATGACGAGCTCCATTTTTTTCCTCTGACAAATTGATAAGATTCTTAAAGAAACTTGGAAATTTGCAGGGGAGAAATGAATTCTTACCCCACCTGTTCCTCCCTATCCTTTAAAACCTACCACTTGGCCTTAAGTGATGTAAATTTGCACCACCTACTATCATCGTCACTATTTCCATATATGGCGTACCAGAGGTGCCAGGTTGTGGATCTGTGGATATTTCTGGTTTTTGTTCATCATCATCAGTATTCTCTTCATCAGTGCTTCACTTCAGCCATCCGCTTAAATCTCCTCACAGCGAATCTGGTTTCTTTCCTTTTTATATACATCACGTTATTTTAGCTGTCAAATTTGAAAACTATCGATACCCTAAATGGCTCACCCTGTAGTTATGTATTTATTATTGTACAAGCTAAGTGTGTGACTAATGCACGCGACCACATTGGGACTAATGGAGAGCGAAACAAATTGGCAAATACTCTGTTTGAGCTAAATGTTAATAAAAGCTAAGCAGCATGAAAGTGAAAAATGCCACTTAGCCACATAAATATACATCCATATGTATATAGGTATATGTACATATTTAATCAAAAATAATAATAATAATAAATAACTTACTATGAATTTGCGAACAAAAATAAAAAATATTAGACTTATGCAATGTTTAATTTGTATTTACAGTTTTTCGCTTTCGCAGAAGGTCATGGGTGAGGTTGTTCGATGGTAAGTCAGTTAAACCATTATGGAATCGTTTCGGCCAGCAATCCATTGGAAATTGGAATATTACAAAAAATATTCGCAGACTAGTAATAACCGCCAGGAAGAATATTTGAGGTGAGGAGAGTGCGGAATTAGTATAAACTTCATTGTTTTCATAATAAGGGTTTCTTTTTCTTCATGGTCGGCATGGTAACCGCTTACACGAGTTTGGCCGAGTTTAACAAAGCGTGCCAGTAGTTTCTTTCTCGTGCTAACCGGCGCCAATTGGACATACCAAGTGAAACCAAGTCCTTTCCACCTGATCGCCATGTGATATGATGGGCATGGTGAGAGCCTTATAAAGGCTTAGTTTTGTTCGCCGATAGTTTTGTTAAACTCGGCCAAAAACGCTTAAGCGGTTATCGTCCTAATCATGGAGAATGAGGTACTTCGTTTTGTTCTTATTCTTTCTCATCCTACTCTTACTCTAACATCACTTCCAATTCTTTTTTGTCCAGAGGATTTGTTTCCACCTGGACGACCTAGAAAGTGAGCGTCCGTGTTTTTGCTTTGTTACAAAGGTAAATAAATCTTTCACATAAACTTTTTCTTCAACATTTCATTAGCTGCTTTATCTGATGAAAATCTAATAAGCGAATTTTCAGAAAGGATTTTATTTTTTGTCGAAGTAACACTGGTTTGTGAAAGCAATTCACGGCAGTTGCGTTTTGTTTTTTGTTTTGCTTCGCAGGTAAACTAAGATCTCGCCTAACTTGAAATATCCTCCAAATTGCCTTCGACGACTGCAGTGTAACCAATTTGCTGACATAACACGTGATGCTGCCAGGCGTGGCAGACCCCGGAGTAGCCGTTCTGCAGAGAATATTGCTGCTGTAGCCGAGGATGTCATGGAAGCGCCGTCGACATCGATCAGACGACGAGCCACGCAAATGGGTATCAGTCGACGGTCTTTACAGCGAATTTTGGTACGAGATTTGAAGATGTTTCCGTACAAAGTCCAGACGGTGCATCAGCTGTTAGCTGCTGACCGCCAATCGCGTCTAACATACGCTCAAGCCATCCTTAATCACCACCAAGAGGAAGATGATTTTTCATAAAAAATAATCATAAGTGATGAGGCCCATTTCCATCTTAGCGGGTACGTAAATAAGCAAAATTTACGCTTCTGGGGCACTGAAAATCCGCGTGCAACCCACGAAGAGCCATTACACCCGCTCAAAGTCACTGTATGGTGTGCTGCTTTCGCTGGAGGAGTCATCGGACCTTTTTTCTTCGAAGACGACGCGTGCCAAGCGGTTACTGTGAATGGTGAACGCTACAGAGCAATGATCAACGAGTTCTTTTTGCCGCATTTACATGACATCATATTCTCGACTTGATGTAAAAAAATTAAAAGACCAAATAAAAATAATCCACAAGAAGAATCAAAGTTTTTCATTTTTTTTTAAATTACAGCCAAAAAACATCGCAAGGTTACTTTTGCGCCACCTTGTAGAAGAAGTATGTGCCAAACATCAACCGTCTCTGTCGGATATAATACCATACCTCTCGCTTTCGTAAACGGGTTGGTAAAGCTTCTTTTCTTTCTTTATAAAAAAAAGGTGCCGGGTCAAGTACAGCACTCCAGTATTCTGCTCTGAACGCCTTCTCACTGTTTTCTACTTATGCATTAAAAGGATTAAAGCGTGAGTCTGATCAAGTTGTGAAAGAGAATACGATACACATCCTAAATGCGTTGGGAGAAGAAAACTTCGTGTTTACGTACCCATAAAACTCTCTGGAAAGGTATAAAGATATAGAGTCATGCTTCATTATCACCTTGTAAAGAAAAGTGCAGCTGAAACGTGTCGTATATTGATTAACATTTACGGTAATCACGCTCCATCAAATACAACTTGTCAAGAGTGGTTTCGACGCTTAAAAAGTGGCAATTTCGACGTGAGTGATAAAGATCGCGGAGGGACACCGAAAAAATTCCAGAAAGCAATTAACTGGGTGTCACATCAATTGAAGGAGAGGGATATCGAGAGACGTTTGTTGACGTGTGAGATGCTTCTTGAACGGCAGAAAAGAAAAGGTCGCTTCGTCACTGGCGATGAAAAATTAATCTATTATAATAACCCTAAGCGTCGAAAAAGTTGGAGCTTGCCAGGTGAACCAGGTCCATCGACAAGGAGATGAAGGATCCATCTCTGGTGAGATCAGAAGGGTGTCATCTATTATGAACTCCTTAAACCATCTGAAACCATCTCTGGCGATCGTTACCGATAAATAAGAATAAAATAATTCTAAAACAGGGGCTGGTCACTATTGTTTGCAAATTGCCATCACCAATATACCTCTGTATGTTATACGAACATCTACAACTGTGTTCACGATAATAATTATTTATTTAGTTTTTTTTTCATAAAAACATATAACTTAAAGTTTCAAACTTTGTACAAAATGTAAAAAAATTTAAAAAATTTAAAAAATTTCATCAAAATTTCAAACTTTTGAATTAAAATTTTTAGAGAAAATCTGAGTATGCAGTTTTTAGTCTATTAAATTTTTTCGATAATTTTTTGTATTGACGGTGCTATGCATTTTCTTTCCTATAACGAATTCGCGGGCTTTACTGTGAGCACAGCATATATTTCAAGCGGATCTGTAAAAATTTGTTTCTAAAGCTGTATAGAGTAGATTTGTTTTTTTATTTTTAGAAATAGTAAAATTGACAATGCATTGTGTGAGTAAAACTTTTTTGAAATAAAAATAAAAATTTAACTTGGAGATAAATATAGGAATTGACAGACAGACGCATAAATACATACAAGATTAGGATTAATAGTAGAAAGAAGTTAGAGAGTCAGAGAAATGGTAACTTTTTAATCACAACCACATTCATTTCACAGAATTAAAGTAATCGTTTTTTACCTCGTTGTAGTTACTCCTACAGAACACAGCCTTGACAGATTCAGAAATTGAATTCCAGAGCCTCACAGCATGAAGAACAGCCTTGATGATAAAATGTAAAAATATTTGGGAACAATCGGAGTTTGATGTCTATAAGATTTCACAAATCTTTTGAATACAATTAGATTAAACATAAATATATAATTTCTAGCCACCTGATAATCAAAAATGCTGCATCCAATAATTTTGTTTTTCCACAAATTGAAGAGGATGACATGGAGGACATTTGGGGCAACAGGACGGCGCAACTTGTCACACTGCCAAAGTTACACTCGAACTTTTGGCTACCGTTTTTGAAAACCGAATAATCAGCCGAAATTCCGGTATCAATTGGCCGCCTCGTAGCTGTGATTTAAGCCCGTTGGACTATTTTTTGAGGGGAGCCGTTAAGGACAAATGATATGCGAACCATCCAGAGACCATTGATGCTTTAAAACACGAAACATCCATTCATGAAATTGGAGCCCAAACAATCGAAAATGTGTCATTGAACGGTATTATTTTTCATTCATAAATGACAATATTCAATCTTCAAAATAAAAAAAGAAGTTTGAAAAAATATTGATTAGTTTTTTTTATACATAGCCGATTCAAAAAGCAAATTTTACATGGCCAAACCCTGTATATACGAGCTGAAATTCTTAATCTACATACATAAAACAGTAGTATGTGCTTTATTTACAACTGTATTTGTATGAACAGAATTATGTCATCTAGCATTTTTATCATAGCCACAGAGTAGCTAAACCCAGATCTTAGCCCAGACTGCAGTGGTGACAATAAATTATTTTCCTGAACAAATGATGAAATTTGCCTTGCCATCAGCGACTCGTACACCTTTGAAAAGGCTGGTAAAATGCTTACAGGTTTGTAATCACAAGGGCTAGTAGCATTGCTCTTTTTGACTACAGAAATGGTGATAGCCTTTTTCCATTCTGTTGGAAAACATGAAGTTGAAAAATACTGATTAATAATATAAGCTCGAGTGCCTAAATTAAATGGCACCACAAGTTGCACAAATTTCAATCTCCAATGGTATTCGACTTAATGCCCATGATTCTCCATCAAACTTCTGATTCCGATACCCCGTCAAATTTAAACTCATCATTTAAACCAAAATTGTAAATACAATTTTGAGAATTATTGCTGCCTTGCAGGCGCTAGTAAATTAGCATTTGTGGGTAAATTTTATATTCAGAATTAAATTTTCCATGCCCATTTATTTTTTTAAATTACGACATAAATCTTTAGGTGGTAGGAAGGATCCAATTTATATATAAAGCACAGACGCTTTAAACCTCTTACATTGGCGGTAGCTTTACTTCTAACTTCAACCAAGAAGACTAAAGAGCAAAACAGCCACAGATGTTGCTCGTATTTTAATATAAATATAATTATAGAAATCCAGAAAAATTAAAACTAAATACTACTAAAGCCAATAATGCTTTCTTGCAAAGGGGAGGGACGATTTAATTCCAACCCCTAATACCAATTACTTATTGTTAATATTAACAGAATAACGAAAGAGTTCTTGTATTGTGACCAAACGTAATCGGTGCTGGCTCTTCTTCATTTTGCATACAATTTGTCACGAGTTTTTAAGGCTAAACGGACTTTATTATTGTAGCATGGACAATAACTATTCCGATTGTTAAGTTGCTTTTATTCAAATTCAGTTTTATCGTTATCTTTGGCTCCTTATCTTTATCTCCATCTCTCTCTTTATCTATACCTTTCTCTCTAGTTCTATACTGGTTTTCATCTTTATATTTTTTTCTTACATTTTACTCTTACCTTTATTTTAATTTTAATTTTTATCTTTATCCTTAGCATCTATGTACATACATACGTATTCACCTTCACAATTGTCTTTATATGCTTTAAGCATTTAAATTTACCTTCTGCTTTGTCTTTACTCTACGTACCTTTATTTTTGTTCCTTTCTTTGCCAATATCCTTTACTTCAACTACATATTCAACTTTGTCTTGAATCTTGTACTAGTCTTCTTTTAAAACTGCTGCTTTTTCTTTAATCTTCTGCACTTTTCTTTAATTTGGATCAGCATTAAAGCATACATTTAGGAGGTATATACATATACACGTTTTTGAATTTGGATTAGTGGCATTTTTGAATTGATTTTTTTTGGTTTATGCATTAATTATTAAACTTGTTTATTTGATCACTTTTCTTCCATTCAACCTCAAAATACCTTTTCGGATGACATATAATTGTTTACTATATCTTAAAAATAGGGTTTATCCGAGAAAGGGATATCAAAAAACAAGTTTGACACTATTAGTTCGTACTCCTACGACTTCCCTTTGCAATATTATAAACACACCACCAGTTTATTACAAAAATATAGTTCAAATTTTGTGCAAAACTTCTCGAAATTTCATGAAAACTTTCAAATTTTTAACCCGTGCAAGTTTCAAGCGGCTTCGAAATACAGTTGGTTTTTGACATTTGCTTTGTTTACGGTGCTAGGCTTCTTTTCCCATGTACAAAAATTCGACAATATTGTATTTTGTATTTTTTAGTAGGTCCGGGAATCCACTTCAAAGACTGGGTTAATGAGTTGGAACAATGCGGAAACAATTTTTTTTACCGAAAGGAAATTATTTAGAAGAATAAAAATACACTTACATATTCATTCGTATTGTTTTATTACCAAGTTAGAAATATATATAAACATGTATGGAGTACATTAGAAAAAATACGCTTACATAAATAAAATGTGTTTGTTATTTAAATAAAAAGCCTAAAAGCCATTAAAAGCCATAAAATATACTTACTCCTAAAGAATTTGTAAATTAAATTTTACTTTTTCCAGTCTGTTAAATATGTATAATAGGAGATCGTATAAAACAAAATAGATATCTTCTTCTTAATTACCGCGATAACCGCTTCCGCGATTTTGACCGAGTTCAACAAAGCGCGCCAGTCGTTTCTTTCTCGTGCCAACCGGCGCCAATTGGACACACAAGTGAAGCCAAGTCCTTCTCCACCTGATCTTTCCAACGCAGAGGAGGCCTTCCTCTTTCTCTGCTACCAACAGCTGGTACCGCAACGAATACTTTCAAAGCCGGAGCGTTTGTATCCATTCGGACGACATGACCCAGCCAACGTAGCCGCTGGATCTTTATTCGCTGGGCTATGTCTATGTCCTCGTAAAGCTCATACAGCTCATCGTTCCATCGTCTGCGATATTCGCCGTTGCCAACGTGCAAAGGTCCAAAAACCTTACGCAAAATCTTTCTCTCAAACACTCCAAGCGTCGCTTCATCGGATGTTGTCATCGTCCAAGCTTCTGCGCCGTACGTTAGGACGGGCATGATGAGAGTCTGGTAGAGTGTTAGTTTTGTTCGTCGAGAGAGGACTTTACTGCTCAGTTGCCTACTTAGTCCAAAGTAGCACTTGTTGGCAAGAGAGATTCTACGTTGGATTTCATTTACGCGCTCATTTGCTTATAGTAAATTTTAATTGCTAGTCACGCAGATCATAAAAAAGTATACTTTTTAAGAACACATAAAGCACTTCTAAAACAAGTAAAGTATACGCCGTGGGTCTAATGCGGTCATCGCTCGGCGGCCAATGGCCAGCATCAACTTGCGCACCACAAATTGGAGGAGAAGGTTAGTCCAAATAATTAATTAATTTTTTCTTAAATATTTCCCTGTTAGATAAGTCGATTTGTGTGTCTTAAGCTGTTGTTACGTATTACAGTTTTTGCTTTAAGGTCTCACCGTAGCCGAATGGGTTGGTGCGTGACTACCATTCGGAACTTGGAGAGAACGTAGGTTCGAATGTCCGTGCATGAGCATCATCAGTTAACACATTGGATGACAACATTAAAACATTTATATGAGAGATACCGACCGAAACATTGGAAAGAGTATGTTAAAATTGGACTAAGCGGATGGACCATTTGAAGCGCAGTCGCGGTCAACATTTGCATGAACTAATCTTCAAACATTAAATTATATGGACTGTGCTATCGATTTAAATAAATATTTCATGCATTTTTCTGAATTTTACGTGTGTTTTTTTGAACAACTTTTCTATAGCTCTTAAAAAATCACCCTTTATATATGTATATATCTTATTTTGCGTTTGTTGTATCATTTTTGTTTTATTTACTTATATTATATTTGTACTGCTTGCTCTGGGCCATATTTCCATTTTGATGGTATTATTACTTTGTGTATTAATATCTTATTTTCTAGTGAGAGCGTTGAATTTTTTCTCGAAAGCCAAAGAAGTTGTTTAAACCCAGTCTTTATTTCTTGTCGTTTTTGTCCGATGTGTAACTTTCAGTTAAGTTTATTATCTACAATCATATCCAATTATTTTGTCTTTGTATCGTGGTGAATTTCTTTATTCTGTATGAATGTTGGATGTACTGTTTAATTCTTTTGTAATTCCTGAAGTTTACACGCAGCCATCCTTGGATCTTTATGTGATGGTAGCAAGGCAGTGTTGTCTGCAAATGTTGCTATTAAAGAGTTGCAAGCTGCAAGTTCGTTGCCGGTGCAGGGATATCAGATGTATTAAGCGGTAAAGAAGCGGCCTTGCGGTACACCTGCTTCCGTTGTAAGTATATCAGAATATTTATCTTCGAATTTTGAATAAAATTGTCGTCCACTTATATACATTTTCATTAATTTCTAGTAGTCTTTTGGTAAATAAGTTAAAAGTTTTTGTAGCAATCCTGCATGCCACTCTGTGTCAAAAGCTTTGGCTACGTCGAGATATACTGCTCCGCATGTTCGTTTTTTATCGATGACTTCAAGAATTTTCATTGTAACTCTGTGCACTTGCTGGATGGTGGAATGTTTTTGTCTGAATCCGAATTGGTGGTACGGTATTATTTTATCTTTTGTACAGGTTGGGCCATATAGCGTTTGCTTTTTGAACCACCTATTTTTTGAGAATGGTAACACAAATGACATGACAAATGTTTTCATAATTTACCTAAAGGTTTGACGTTTACGAAATGGTACGCTATACGCTTGAACAAAATTGGGAAATTTTGAAAACCTATTTCCAAAGTGGTGAGTCTTATTCTTCTTTTCTGATTTTCACAACGGTGGCTACGTCAAAGTTGTCGGATTTGGGGCTCAGAAAATCCACACGTTACTGTAGAGAACCAAATGCATCCACAACGAGCCAAACGAGCATCCACTGTTTGGTGCGGTTTTTGGTCTGGCGGCATCATCGGGCCATTTTTTTTCGAAAATGAGCGAGGAGCCGCGGTTACAGTAAATGTCGAGCGTTACCGTGACATACACGAGTTGTTTCCAAAAATTGAAGAGGATGATATGGACGACATTTGGTCGGGACGGGGTCAAAACGGTGCAACTTGTCACACTGCCAAAGTTACACTCGAACTTTTGGCTACCGTTTTTGAAAACCGAATAATCAGCCGAAATTCCGATATCAATTGGTCGCCTCGTAACTGTGATTTAAGCCCGTTGGACTATTTTTTGTGGGGAGCCGTTAAGGACAAATGCTATGCGAACCATCCAGAGATGATTGATGCTTTAAAACACGAAATCGAACTTGCCATTCATGAAATTGGAGCCCAAACAATCGAAAATGTGCTTAAAAATTGGGTTGATCGAATGGCCTACTGTACAGCCAGTCGTGGCAGTCATTTGAACGATATTATTTTTCATTCATAAATGACAATGTTCAATCTTCAAAATAAAAAAAAGTTTGAAAAAATATTGATTAGTTTTTTTTATAGCCGATTCAAAAAGCAAATTTTACATGGCCCACCCCCGATTCTATTAAAAAGCAACAATTCAAAGATTTTAAATACTAGTACTGGTATTAGACTTATAAGTCTGTACGAAGTTACTTGAGTGGGATCCTTGCATGTTTTTGGTAATGCAATAATTTGAGCAATTTTACATACTTTTGGGAAATATTTCAAGTTCAAGATTTGATTGAATAAGCTTCTTATATAGATAAACCCCTTCTCAGGGAGTTCTCTTAAAATTTTACCAGTTATTAGGTCGTGTCTTGGCGACCTCTTAGGATCAATTCTTTTCCATATGTATTGTTTAATTTCGTCTAATATGACGTTTTTGGTTTGCTTGAATACTTTTTTGCGTAAGTTGAGGAAAGGTTTGCATTAAGTGTATTGTTGGTAAAAGTACTTTTGAAGTGTTCAGTTAAAAGTAAGTAAAGTAGTCGAACAATCACAGCCATGTAGTTGAGAAATTGTACATTTAAAGTGAACTTAAAGTTAATTCTGCACAGTCAAGAATTGGCTTTTATAAACATTTAGTTTTAAATGGTTTGAGAAATCTTATTTTCGGCAGTGTTTGTTTTTGCAGTGTATGAGCGTAAATATTCTCTCTGTAGCATAAGACGAATGAGTGATGCGATACACAATAATACTGAAACATAATTAAATCAGCATTGATAGGTATGCAGAACTAATTTAGCAGCTAGTTTAAAATCATCGAGCAGCTAACTATTAAATATATACAAACAAAAAGTAGTGCTATTCTGTTAACAATAAACAGCAGAGACGAATAGCCATGGCTCTCTTGCACATATCACACCGTACGAGCAACAACTGCAATAAACAAATATGCAAACTAAACGTATCGAACTGGTTCGTAGAGTTGGTTAGTGGTGAATTGCTGTTTATTTGTGTTGCTTGTATGTTGTATTATCTTCGACATGGTAACATAACCAGCTTTTGTGCTGCTACTTCAAAGTAATTCAGCTCTTCTGCGCTCATGAGCCTCTCTGCTATACGAATGGATTGTATTTTGTTTTTTTTTGTTGGCCTCAGTGAAAATATGCGAAAATAACCATAATAAGATGAACAAGAAAAACTTGAGTGGCACTTGTCGAAATAGCAAACCAACAAAACAGTAAAAGTGAACCATCAAAACCACCTGTGGTGGTGGCGGCGGCGGCGCGGATTTACTTCTGCGCTCTACCTTTACTTTGCCTCTGCAACGACTACTTTGCATGTATGGACTGACTTTTGCTGTTGCTGTTAGTGGATAGCTCGTGGCACGTTTTATGGCTTGAAGCTACCGTGTTGGCAACAGTTGAAATCAGTGCAACGGTGACTCTTGAACGGTAATGTTGACTTAGCGGTGAAAAGCAGTAAGTAGCCCAGGAGTGAACGTAGTGAAAAGAAATGATGTTTATTGCAATCGTGACAGACTAATGAGTTAATCGTAGCAGGCGAGAATTCATAGCAAACGGATACAATTTAGAAAAATATTTTTATAAACAAATGTGAAAACTAAAGCGCTCATTTTAATACAAAGCTTTAATACAATAACGTTATTTTCAAAATACATTTTTTTTAATAATCAAATGAGGATGTGTGCAAACATATACAAGCATAACAAACATATTTATATAAGTGCATAAGTGTTTTTGCTGCTGTCTATAAAACAAATATAGTGGACATAGCGGATTTAATACATATTTCGAATTTCTGATGTTTTTTTTTTGGTTTTGTTTTCTGTTGATATGCGCTGCGAATAAGCGCCAGCTACAAAACACGTACACACATACTTACATACATGCATACATATCTGCATAGCAGCTGAAAGTGTACAGTGAATCGCAGATTTTTGGTGCGAAATGAAAAGCGATTGCGTAAACTCTGCTGGCAAGCTGTAAATAGCTGCGACTGTGGCTGAGGCTGCGGTTGCGCCTGCGCGATTGCCATTTTAGCTGGTTCGCTTCCTTTGGTGATGTGATTTTGTTTTTGGATAAAGTGTGAAGCTTTGGAATTTTTTAACGAAGCATCAATGAGCGAACCAATTATAAACGTATGAAGAAAATGGCTAAAAAACAGTGAATGAAAAATTCTAAAAATCTTAATGCAGCCGCTTCAAACAAAAAATATGCAAAAAATAATTAAGTAGAAAAATAAGCATAAAATATAATGGGGTGCCATTAAAAATAAACTATCAAAACATTTATTTTATACCGCAAATGATGTATTTAGTGCCAAAAAAATTAACTACAAAACACTAAGAAATTTTCACAAAGATATGTTTTTGTTTTTTGCAGTTTTACATGCAGTTAGTTTAACAAAGACACTGTCAAATATTGAAATCGCAAATTATTGAATTAATTTTGTGCAGTGATTTAGGGTAGCTGAAAACTAAACTTATTTATAAAAACTCTTGACGGTGTTAGCAAAAGTATTACTTTTAACCGTTAGACATTTTAATGAAATACGACTACCACGAGAGCTTCTGAGATACATCACAGTGGTGTGCGCGCCAGTTTGTGTCCAAGGCTGTAAGTGTTGTTGGTCTGTCTATGCTGACCACTCACTTCAATTAACTATACTCCCAAAAATAGGCGGACACCTCAATCACATAACCTTGGGCATCAATGTACAGTCATATTTCGGAAGAAGATCTTATCACCGAACACTTCCTTCAATAAATCGATGGTTTCGCAGGCAGTTTGCCATGTGGTACTGTTCTTTTGAAACTAAAAGTCTCCCAGTGCCTGTTTATGCGCTTTTGACAACCCAAAAGCGTTGAACTTACACCGTTTGCCATTGTCGGTGACAGATCGATGTTCTTTGCTTTTGAAGAGAAGTATGATCTAGAAACCTAAACCCTAGAAACCGCACCAAACAATATATTTTCCCGAGGTCATGGGATTGCAAAGACTACAATATTCTGTGTGCACCGGAAGTTTTTATAAATTCTTAAAAAATTCAGCGGCCGCCGCAGCTGAGTGGGTTGGTGCGTGACCACACCAAAATTAAGAAACAGTTTTTTTCTAATAGCGGTCGCCCCTCGGCAGGTAATGGCAAACCTCCGAGTGTATTTCTGCCATGAAAAAGCTCCTCATAAAAATATCTGCCGTTCGGATTCGGCTTGAATCTATAGGACCCTCCATTTGTGGAACAGCTTCAAGACGCACGCAAAAATAGGAAGAGGAGCTTGGCCAAATACCCAAAAAAGGTGTACGCGCCAATTATATATATATAGGTATATATATGTATGTACGAAAGGTTTACTTTCAGCCCTTTCTGTATGAAAACCTATTATTTTCGTCTCTTCATTCTTAAATTCGCTTAGTTGATGAAAGAATTTGAAGGAGTTTCCTTCTAGTAAGTAAATAATTACTTATCTCGAATCTTGAAATAAATTTTTTATGAAAAGTATCTTTCATTAAGACTCCCTTTCGTTTATCAAAAAACATGAATGGTATGGAAATTTATGTTCATATGTATAAGTGAAAAACACTTCAATGTTAATATTTTAATGTTTTATATTGACATGCTCGCTACCGAAGAGTCTTATTGAGCTGAAAGGCTGTGTTCAACTTTCCCCCGTTCGGAGACGGCTTGAAATTGTAGATCCCTTCATTTGGTGAACAACATCAAGACGCACGCATTTTGTAGCGTAAATGTATTTACTTTATTTTAATGGCATTTATTGGCGAATAACTTGAGCCAACCTTAACCTGGACGCAATGTGATCGCCAAGGCTTGATTTTAGTAAAATGATGGTTTTGTGAGGCAAGTAACACCATCTCGTCGAAATCATTTGCCAAATACGCGTCGTCACGCAACTATTTTTTGTAAATATAAATCCATTCAAAATGACCCACTAGCTTTTCCCATCGACTGAATGAAATATGGTCTATGATCTTCGGCGTGAAATGTTCACAGAACAGTAAATTACAAAACTAAATTGGCTAAGTATTTCGCCTCACGGACGAAACCCGTACGAACTAAAAGTCTGCTGACTTGAAACATGAAATGATAGTAAATTTCATTTTCGGCCATCAAAAGCTTCTAAATATGTGGAAGATGCTGGGCCAAATACCTAACAAAGGAACTTTTGTAGAACGATTTATATTTTGCCCAAAATAGGTCTCCGTTTCAGCGATAGCCTCTTTATTTGAGCGAATTTTCTTATCGGCGAGCATTTTTTTAGGTCTGCGAATAGCCAGTAGTCGCTGGGAGCCCAATCTGTCGAATACGGTTTTATTGTTGTTTCTGATAGAGCGGAGTCCGCATAGCACTTTTCAAGCCATTGCTTTGATTCAAAGGGATTTTTTCCCATCAAGAAGCAGTGTAAAATTAAAACACGAAATTCTTTTTGATCCACTATTATGAAATAACAAAAGTAGCGTCACTCTTAGCGCCATAACTCACGAACTAATGAATAGAATTCATGAAATTTTAACAGCTGCCATTTTGAGACAAGTACTAACTGAAAAAGAGGTAAATGCAATAAAAGAAGTTCCATCTATGTGTTAGGCTCGAGACTTTTCAGCCAATGTGTTATGTAAATTATAATACGCTCACAGTGAATCTATGTTATGCCTTAAATTTGTGGTAGATGATTGCAAGCGTCGCACTCTTATAAAAAAACAATATCTTCTCAATATTTTTGCAACCTCATTTTCACCATATATTAATGCTAAAATCTGACAAGTTGAAGCGCCCAAAAACAAATTAAAATTGAAATGACAGGGGACAGCTGACAGCTGCCAGAGAAAGACTATGAGAAACTATTTTTATGACCCTAAAGTTATAGATTAACTGAAATTAGTGATTTGATGATAGTTTTTTTTATTATAAAAAATCTTAATAATCAAAAAAAAATTTCAGAGGTGATACTACTTTTACTAACTACCAACGCAACCAACGTAATAAATACTGTTAATTGCAAACTAATCGGTGCAAAAAATAATTGGAAGGTACTGAGCGGCCAAGCCATTAATAAAGCGAGCCAGAAAATCGGCTATTAACACACAAAACATCAAACGGCAAAATGCTTCCGGTAAGTACCACATACATATATACCCTTATATTTAACATAACAAAAGAAAATTGAAACAAAGTAAAATTTGCAAACAGATTTGATGTCAAACAAATGCGTTTGTGGCAAATGCCAACGAATCGGCGGTTCATCGATAAAAAATTGAAATATTGAAAAGTATGAAAAATATGGAGAAAGAAGAGAGCTGAAGCAAAATGCGTGCATGCATGTATAAATATACAGTAGTGTGCAAAAAAGTGCAACAACATACCAACTATTTGGTGTGTTTGTATGCGTTTTACTTACACATTACGCTTGCAGTATATTTATAGAGTGGAATGCATGCATTTTTTTCAGCTCGCATTGACGTTGTATTAGAGTTGTAGTTTTGGTGATTTTTATGCTCGCCACTGTATATACCACAATTGTTCATGTTTATGTGGGCTTACTTGCCCATACCAGTGCCAATGTATACGTGCGTGCATTCCAAACAATGCCTCACTTGACCAACTGCGCTGTGTGATGTGCGCATGCGTGCCTGGCTGCGTGGACAAAATAATTTTTTCGCAATCGTTGCGGTTGCGGCCGCTAATGATGGATTAAAGGCATTATTGCTTAATGGCCGCAACTCGTACACACACATGTGCATGTGTATGCTAGGGTCATCGCTTAATCGATTTTTGTGTAAGTCTGCATTCGGGTTATTTAAAAATAGCTTTTAAAGAAAAAATTGCTGCAATGGATTATATTGTTGAACAAAAATGCAGTAAATTGGGTTAACAAAAAGGCACGAAAGGGTAAAGATGCTACTGAAGTAAGCTAATCACTAAATATCTGCCATGTAATAAATTAAATACACTCAGAACTAGCGGTTCATTGCATATTTCTACTGTTGGTTTTTTCTGAAAATATAATACCTATAAAGTAATTTTATAGCTTCTAATTGTCGATTTATAGCATAACCATATTTTTTGTAGTTTTTTAAAACAAAAAAAAAAATATATTTGTAATTTGGAGCTCGAATGGTGCTCAGTATTATACTTTTTAAAGCCATTTTGCCATTACTGCATCTTTCTAATTGAATTTTCGTCCACTACACCCGACAGCGCTATGCAATTTATACGGTTATTATTTCGACAAGTTGCAAATTAAGGATGAAAAATGATATTCTCCAGGAGGCTAATAGATCATAGAGAGTTGAAAATACTTGTGTTAGAACCCGGCTAATTTGGCCGCAGATAGATAAGAAAAGGTTAGAAGAATTTCTCAACCTGTAAAGAGGGAACATCAACAAGAGGGAAGGTCGTGGCTTGTGTCGTTGGTCATTGGCTGTTAGGCAGGCACTCTTCAAGGCTAGGAGTATTTTCTCATGAATACTGCAGAAGCTGTAGAGACGAGGAAGAGCGTTCCTTCTGTAATTGTCCAGCCTTAGCAAGGAGTAGAGCAAAGTCAAAAATAGCGCCTCAATGGTTCCATAATGAATTCCATGTTACACAGTGGTACTACAACGGACCTACATGGTATATTTAAGTTGGCTATTCTAAACCGACTGCCAGAAAAACCTAATCTAAGCTAACTTGTTTTGGTAAGTAATTTCATTTTTACAGGAGTAGGTTATTGAAAAAAATATTTATTTTTGCAAAATTATTTTTATTTTTAAAACTGTGCAAGCTGGATTCAACCCGTTAGGATACGCTAGCTGCGGATAAGCATATTCTGGGAATTTACTTTTCAGTGGGTCAACAAAATAAATTAAAATTATGCCAAATACTTTTATTGTATATGTCATAAACTGTCTAAATTATTTTTTATAAATTAAAATTATATATTATTTTTTATGTCAGAGATATTGGCAGCTGTATAGCATTTTTTCGCCGAGGCGTTTTTCGTTTTTCGCAGTTTTTAATTTAGAGTGACCAATTTTCACATTAAAAAAGTTCGAATAAAAAAAGAAATAATTAAAAAATTGTTTGTAAAAAAATTTGTTATATATCGAAAAAATTCAACAATTAAATTCAATAGTTTTAAGCAGATTATGTAAATACGACTATCCAGTTAAAATTTGAGATTAGTTGTTGTTCCAAATTTGTTCGATTTATAAGTCCCGCAATGTAATTTCGAGAAAAAAAGCGGACTGCCGGGATAATAACGAATCGGACTGGAAGACTATGTTACTTAGGCATTTTTCCCACCCCTTAATTCTTTGGGTATGTCATTTTATGTCGTAATTTAAACAAAAAAAAATATATTTTTACAAGTTTTTAAAGTGGCCGAACCTTTTAAGCTACCATTATAATCAACTGGAAAGAGTTTAATGAGAAGTACTTATATAATCACGTTCATACAAGGTGGTGCAAAATTAATCACCCTGTCGGAAGATTCATAGTATACACAGCTGCAGTATACAAACAGATAAACAATGGAGCGCGTAAAGGTCAAAATAAAGATTTCCATCACTCCAAATCATTTTTTTTATTTATTAAAAAAGTTTTTCAAAAACAAAATTGGATGATTAATTTTGCACCATCTTGTACAAATATATGTATTTATATATTTATTCTGATGTTTAGATAGAAAAACGTTATGAAAATCCGTTCTATGAAATTCGGCACTATCACCCTAATATGATGTATGTTTATGCACTTTTTGCCTACACATGCAGTTGTTGTTTTTAGGAATTTATTAAGGAAATAGTAACGCTTTTAATGTTTCCTGTATTTGTTTGTGTGGGGACAACTGCAACTATGTGTTCATTATATTATTCCATCGACGAAGCGAAGAAGTCATTAATGATTATGTAGAATTGGAAAAGCCGATAACAGTAGTAACGATAGATAACAGTAAATACGTGTACCTGAGCGACTACTTTAATGATGTCTTGTAACTTTTTTTGAGATTATTGGCGTAATTGTTGTGCTCAAAATAATTAAAAATTACTACGATATATTTGTCGTAGCCGGGTAACTGGAGGCGGTAGATTAAATTTCTACCTTAACCATAAAATTTAGATTCGTATTGCAATGGACTCGAAAACTTTGAATAAGGTCTTGCATGCAGAATATAACAGAATAAAGGGAGGTTTGAACTTCCACCTAAAGGTTTTTTGGCCCTCTACTTATCACAATACCTTATCCAAATCAAGTTCCCCTTAGTAAACTTAAAATGAAGCTGAGTTGCGCTGAGTGTATGGATCTTTTTTGTGACCGTACTAGGCCGTAATGTTTACTCCTTCTTTACGTTTTGGCATCATACTCAAGCAGAAGATGTGTTGGAGTTTGCAGAGAATGAACGCTTTGGCATCATACTCAAGCAGACAATGTGTTGGAGTTTCCGGAGAATGATCGAAAAAAGATAGAGTCGGTGGACCATATTCCGAGTCTATGCAGCGTAATCTACAGTGACTTGTAAGAATGCCAGTGAGCATTCTGCGTTTCTACTTTTTATGCATTGTTTCATCTTCTTCTTCTTCTTCTTGGCGCGATAACCGCTTACGCGATTTTGGCCGAGTTTAACAAAGCGCGCCAGTCGTTTCTTTCTCGTGACAACCGGCGCCAATTGGACACACCAAGTGAAGCCAAGTCCTTTTCCACCTGATCGTTCCAACGCAGAGGAGCCCTTTCTCTTCCGGAGCGTTTGTATCCATTCGGACGACATGACCCAGGCAACGTAACCGCTGGATCTTTATTCGCTGTGCTATGTCTATGTCGTCGTAAAGCTCATACAGCTCATCGTTCCATCGCCTGCGATATTCGCCGTTGCCAACGTGCAAAGGTCCAAAAATCTTACGCAGAATCTTTCTCTCGAACACTCCAAGCGTCGCTTCATCTGATGTTGTCATCGTCCAAGCTTCTGCGCCATACGTTAGGACGGGCATGATGAGAGTCTTGTAGAGTGTTAGTTTTGTTCGTCGAGAGAGGACTTTACTGCTCAGTTGCCTACTTAGTCCAAAGCAGCACTTGTTGGCAAGAGAGATTCTACGTTGGATTTCAAGGCTGACATTGTTATCGGTGTTAATGCTGGTTCCTAAATAAACGAAGTTTTTTTCAACCTCGAAATTATAATTGATGCTTTCCATTTCAATTCAACCGGGCTATTCGGGTCATGTTCTTCGATTTCGATGTAACTGAAATATGTTTCTCTTTGGTCAAAATAATGAGACACGTATTTTTTTATTCGCCCGAAAAAAATTTTTTTTCAAGAGTTATCGGCAATTTTGTTTTTCGGCTCAAACTCGATTTTTTTTAATTATATAAGAAAAAAAAATTTTTAAATGCCCATAACTTAGTCAAAATGAACCGATTTTAATAATTCTGGGTTCAAAATGATCGTAATTACTTACACGAGCGACTTCATGTAGAAGCAATTGCAAAAAAGTAGTTGAAAATTTTTTATTTAGCAAAAAAGAAAAAAAATTGAAATTTTTACAAAATTCAATATTTCAAAAAGTGTATTTTTTTTTTTTTTATAACTTTTTCCAAATCAAAAGGACATCTCAAACTTTAATTGAGCTGAATGCCTAGTAGCTAGAATGAGTTGTTTTTGAGTAATGAATTTTTGAGTAAAAAACCTGTTTCGCACTTTTAGTTCTTTGGAAAATAAAAAATTTTCAACTACTGTTTTGCAATTGTTTCTACATGAAATTGCTCGTGTAAGTAATGACGATCCTTTTGAACCCAGAATTATTAAAATCGGTTCATTTTTGACTAAGTTATGAGCATTTAAAAACAAAATTTTCTTATATTATTAAAAAAAATCGATTTTGAGCCGAAAAACAAAATCGCCGATAAAGCTTGAAAAAAATTTTTTTGGGCGAAAAAAAAATACGTGTCTCATTATTTTGACCAGAGAGCAACATATTTGAGTTACATCGAAATCAAAGAACATGTCCCGAATAGCCATTTTGAATTGAAATGGAAAGAATCTATATAAGAATTTTTTTTAATTACTCATAACTTAGTCAAAAAAAAGCCGATTTGAATGATTTTGGGTTCAAAATAATCATAATTACATACACAAGCGACTTCGTGCAGAAACAATTGCAAAAAAGTAGTTGAACATTTTTTATTTTCCAAAGAACAAAAAGTGCGAAACAGGTTTTTTACTCAAAAATTCATTACTCAAAAACAACTCATTCTAGCTACTAGGCATTCAGCTCAATTAAAGTTTGAGATGTCCTTTTGATTTGGAAAAAGTTATAAAAAAAAAAAAATACACTTTTTGAAATATTGAATTTTGAAAAAATTTCAATTTTTTTTCTTTTTTGCTAAATAAAAAATTTTCAACTACTTTTTTGCAATTGTTTCTACATGAAGTCGCTCGTGTAAGTAATTACGATCATTTTGAACCCAGAATTATTAAAATCGGTTCATTTTTGACTAAGTTATGGGCATTTAAAAAATTTTTTTTCTAATATAATTAAAAAAATCGAGTTTGAGCCGAAAAACAAAATTGCCGATAACTCTTGAAAAAAAAATTTTTTCGGGCGAATAAAAAAATACGTGTCTCATTATTTTGACCAAAGAGAAACATATTTCAGTTACATCGAAATCGAAGAACATGACCCGAATAGCCCGGTTGAATTGAAATGGAAAGCATCAATTGTCAACAGTGACGTGGGTGCCGATACGCGAGTGCGCCGATTGTTTGTTTGAAGACAGGAGGTACTTCGTTTTGTCCTCGTTCACCATCAGACCCACTCGCTTTGCCTCCTTATCCAGTTTGGAGAAGGCAGAACTAACAGCGCGGTTGTTAAGGCCGAACAGCAAACGAAAAATGTCTACGACAAACAATTATTCCAGTGATTGTATTAAATTCACTGAGAGTCGATCACGAAAGTGAAACTTTTTGCATTCTCTCAATCGGGTATTCCCGCTGCGCGAGATGACGTCATTTGTGAACGGCTTCTTTAAAACGCTTATCATTTAGGTAACGGATTTATGAAATTTCTGTGCATTGTGCGGCCAATGATTCTCAATGAGTGAATGCTGACTCAGTGCTATCAATTAATTAAAAAAAACTGAATCAATTAGTCATTATTTTCAAATTTTCAATGAAAAAAATCAAAGATTCAAAATATTGTAAAACAGTTTACATAGAGCATATTTTTTGGTGCTTTTATGAATTTCTCTCTTCTCTCTTCTTAGCCTCACAGTCCGTGGTGGACCATAGCTTCATCAACAATTTTTCTCCACTTTATTCTATCCATGGCTACATCTCTCCAGTTGTGTACGTTCATTTGCTTAAGATCTGATTCGACGTCATCTAACCATCGCTTTCGTGGGTGTCCTCTTTTTCTTCCTCCAATTGGTGTTAAAATAAAAGCTTTCCTAGCATTTCGCTCTTTCGGCATGCGCAGTACGTGCCCAATCCATCTAATTCGTTGGGCTTTGATAAAACGTATTATATTTTGTCCTTGAACGATTTCTTCGATTTCATTATTGTAGCGAATGCGGTAGCTGCCATCTATTGTTGCAACCGGACCAAATATTTTCCTTATGATACGTCTTTCGAAGCACATCAGCTGATGAGTATCATTTTATGAATTTTTCACGATTTAAAATCTTTTTAGTGATATCTATAAAAATTATTTCGTAGCGAAAAAATAACAGTCGTGAGTTTTATTTTTAATCAAAACCCAATAATTTATTGTTATTATTGTTTACAAATTTTACAATCTCAACGGTCCCTGGTTACTAGCACTTCTACGAGTGTTATATTATATGTATTAAAAATTCTTTAAAATTACGAAATTCGGCATAAAAAATAATTAGTTCTTTTACAATACTAAAAATAGTATTCAAAGGAAAAATATAAATATACGAATTTTTTCGAATTCACCTTGTGAGCTGGGCAGGCTGCATGAAGTGTGCATGTACATATGTATGTACATATATTTATATAGTATGTATGAATTAAATTTATTTACGGAAGTGGGCCTATGGCAAGTTAAAGTATATTTCCAGTTTTTCAGCTACCGGCAGCCCTTCAGGGTTTTATTTAAATTTTTTGTACGCTTTGCTTTGCCTCACATGCTTACTGCGCGCCGATGGGTGACTGACGGAGCTTCTGTAAATCGTTTCTCTGTGCCCTTAATTTCAAGCGAATTTTAAGTGGAGTTACTAAATAGTATCAAGATGAATTGTAACGGATTGATATGAACGATACTTGAAATACAGTCAACGTCAAAAGAAAGTGTACGCCGCATTTTGATAAGCTTTGACAATTTATTTATGTATTTTGTAGTTTTAATTTTTTATAGTTTTAATTTTTTATAAAAATATAGTTTATACTACGCCAAAAAATTCATATGAAGTAATTGAATTTTGGTTCAATAAAGTGCAACTTTCAAGTAGATCAAAATTATACTGATTTTTGAGATTTTTTTGGTCGCGGTCTTGTGCATTTTCTCCATTTAAAGCGTACTTCATAGCTTTTTATATGGAAGAAAACACCCAACAACGTTAGCAGAAAAAATTTTCAAAAAATCAACTAAACTTTGCACTTTATGCACACAAATTGAAAGATCTATAAAACTATACACCTGCATTTTTTTACAATTTCTGAATAAAAAGGTTGAAATTTTGATAAAAATTTGACGAATTTTTGCAAATTTTATTCAAAGTTCAAAACTTTGCTTTATATGGTTTTTGTTGTAGCATGAACTATATTTTTATAAAAAAATAATTGAAATTTTAAAATATTTAGCCAAAACGTATCAATATGTGGTGTTCACTTTCTTTTGAAGCGCACAGAATGCACAGGTACATGTATATACATAGGTAAGTGCTTATAACTATATGTGTGTATGCAGATGAACTGATATTAAATCACTCATTTCATTTGGTAACACCATGAAATAAAATAATAGTCTTGACTGGCTGTGGAAGAAATGTCCGAAGGCTTATATTTATGTGTGCACATTTATTATATTTGCGTATTTCTTCAAGAATATTTTTGATTTATTAAGCAATTATAGTACGAGTACTTATTATAATTTATAAAAATGCACGCTACCCATTTTAAGATGGAATTAAATTCAACTTAATTCTTATACAAATATTTTATGCACATAAATCAGGAAACTGAGCATCTTCATCTTCACTCCAAAGATGGTCAGCGTTGTCTAATACCAGTTGAACTGGTTCAGTGAATTAATAACGATTCTAAATAGTTAGACGCTAAAAAAGAACATACAAAGCCAAATCTGTTTAAAAATTATAAATATGCATGTGCTGTAATTTATGTTATAAAGCAAAGAGAACTGCAGAAGTAAAACCACCATAGAACCACCATTTATTAAGTATAATTTGCATAAATTCTACACCAAGAATGTTTTTGTTCTTCGTCTCAATACTTTTAATTTGATTCCAGTTGCACAACGTCAAAGAAGAAGAGTATTAATAACTCGTTTCAATGAGAGGAGAAGTGAAGGTCGCGTATGCTTACTGAACTGATGAGCGGCTGCTTTCTGCTCTACTGGATTTTGTTGGTTTTACTTTCAATGATGTAAGACTCATCACATACCTTATTGGTAGGAAAGTAATATTAGGAGAATTAATGGAGCTGCGTGTTATACACTTGAGGGGTAAGGCTGCTGTAGCGACGGAAGTAATAAGAGCAATTTCGGAATTTTTTTCAGCGAAACAATAAAATAAACAAAAACGCTGAAAAAGGCACTTTATTATGGATGTTACGAACTGAATATCAAAGTGGCAAACAAAAGTGGGCCGAAAACTATCTTGAAAAAACTATATAATATAAATATTAGTCCGGGTCGATTTGTGGGGAGGCAAAAAAATCGCCCATTGCTCTGCGAAAATCATATTCTAGGGATCAAAATAAAAAACTTTGCCAAAGGAACCATACCTCTAAAACGAATTCTGATGTCCCTCAATCTGTGAAAATTATATTCTAGGGATCAAAATAAGAAACTTTGCCGAAGAAACCATACCTCTAAAACGAATTCTGATGTCCCCCAATTTGCGTCGAACTTTTTAGTTTCTTTTCTCATCTAAAGGCCAAAAATGGTGATATTTTGAAATGATTGTATGGGGAACCCCCAGGGGAGTTCCAGGGGATGTGCCACTGGCATGGGTGGATCTGCCGTGCAAAGTTAGTGGAGCTCGGTCATACATTTGGACTCCATTGGAGCACTCTAAATGGGCCAAGGTAGGATTTTTCGTTCGACCCAAATTGGGGGACATCAGAATTCGTTATAGAGGTATGGTTCCTTCGGCAAAGTTTCTTATTTTGATCCCTAGAATACGATTTTCACAGAGCAATGAGCGATTTTTTTTCGACCGCCCTAATAAATATATATTAAATCCATTCGTACACTTAAGCAATTCATCCGTATTTCTATGCAGAATGTTGTTGAAAATTTCAAGTCGTTCGGTCAAGATTTGTTCAGGTTATGAGTCCGGCCGCCTCCAAAAATGTACTTTCGAAAAAAAAACGCGTGGAGTGCCAAAGCGGAGTGAACGAAAATATTTGCGGATGGTCAAACAGGTTTTTTGTTAGAACGCAGTGTGAAAGTAGTATGCATTGTCTTCTGATTAATCCTAGTTCTGCTTTGTTGTTTATTTGGGATTTTATAACTGTTTTTATATGGCGTACGATATGAGACTGTAAAACGGAATTGGAATCATGGAATCATCTTAGCACTGTGAAAATCGAATCAAATCCTTTTGACTACTCTAAAAATATAAAAAAAAAATGCATGCAGTGCCGCACAAAAGCGCAGGACAAGGTCTGAAGTGAAATAATTCTTGCCGTACGCTTTCGTGCGACGTGTCGCCCCAGGTGGTATTAAATATACAAGTTCCGTTACTACTTTTTAGAAACTTAAAACCTCTTATGCCAGCGTTTGATACAGCTCTTAAAAGGTTTCTGGAACTCTATTTTCGTTACAGCCAACAGGGCTGTCTTCGATTTTTCCATTACTTCCTTTCGGCCTTTAAAACGCCGAAGTGGTTCCCCGTAGTGGTTTTTTGACTCGACCAAGCAGAAAAAAATCACAGGGAGCCATATGAGGTGGATTCGATGATTCTTGGTCAAAAATTCACAGATAATTATGGTACTGTGCGACGGTGCGTTATCATGGTGCAAAATTGACGAGCTGTTTTCCTACAAATACTTTCGAAGTGTTTCACGTAGACGTCTCATAACGCCCAAATAATAGTCCTTATTAACTGTCTGACATTCTGGCGAAAACGCGTGGTGTACAACCGCTGTAATCTACAAAACCCGTGTGCATCGCTTTCTTTTTTGGTTGAAAACGACGTGATTTTTTTTGGTATTGGTTCATTCGGAGCTCTCCACTCCCTCGGCTGAAGTCTGGATTGTGGATTGACGAATGTTGGGTCGGATTCAGTCTTGGAAATCATGTCTGGACGATAGCAGTGGGGTCGGTTTTTAGCGTAAAATTCAGGTCCTTTGGGACCTACTTTGCAGCAACACGGGGTAAACACAAATCATTAACTGAACACTATTCACAGAGCGTTTTTTCGTAATACCATTGTACAATTTGTAAACGTTGTTGAGGCGTAAGACTTTTCATGATGAAATGTTAAAGAAAATTATGTATTTAGTTGATAGTAGTTACGCGTGATCTGGCAAAACAACCCTGTTGGAAGAAGTACCTCCGATCTAAACACTCTTTATAATGTCCTGAACGGATCCATAAGTAATGTTCATGTCTTTTACCAGCTCTCTGATGATTAATTAGCGGTTATTGATCAACTTTCACTTTATTGATATCCTCATCAGTTTTCGATATCTACGGACTGCCATTACGTTCGTAATCCTTGATGGACTCACGATATCTTTTGATGCGTTTATGCCACTTGTAAACGGCTGTTTCCCTTAAGGCATCATCATCGTAACAGTTTCCACAATGTTTATAAGCTTTTCGCAACATTAAATAATTTTTTAATGCAAAATTTATAACAAACTCGATGTTGGAAATTCAAATTCATTTTTAAAACTCTAAAAATAGAAGCCACGTACAGAGGTAAATTTAATGAAGACGGTGTAACTTTTACAAATGTCAGGCGATAAAATTTCGGTAGGAGTGTTAATCACAGATGTGGCAGCCAAACAAAAAAACAGAACTTAAATCATTTCACTTAGAGCCCCACCTGACGGTTGTTAAGGGAACTTTTTGATCAAGGTGTACATACCTACAAACAAGCTTAAAAAAGCCAACTAAAAACATACATTTTTTGCTCTTCCGTTTTAAAAACGTAATGTGGGTAAGTGTTTAATTAAATTTATTTAATTTTATACGCAAGCGCAGCAGCCGCGAGCACCAGATAGCGAACGAGTATCGGTAAGTGTAATCGTTCAGCTGCTATGAAAAATTGCTTGAAATTAAACTTAAGTAACACAAATAGTTTTACCAAATTTATCAATCTATAATAGCCAAACAAAGATATGTATATTCGTAATTGATTTGAATCATCAACGCAGCAAAATGTGTTTTTGGTACAAATACTTTGACATATTTGTATTAAAATAAGAATGCTCGTATACGTGCGTATATGTATATGTATACATATATACATACTTGTCATGCAAATTTCCAAACGTAACTTGGAACTTGTTTTATAATCATCTAAATTTTTGGGGCCCACACAAAACTCGCGTCAAAGATGAAGCTGTGTAAGCTAAGGTGACGTCAGTTTTTCTCAAACTATCATAAATTTATTTGAGGCGCGATTATTGATAATGAATTCCGTAACTTCCTTATAATTTTGCATAAAACCGTGGAGTCTGTAACAAATTAAAATTATGCTAAAATATAAATGAGCTGATTTATACGAGCATTCATGGCTTATATCAAATGCAATTTGCAGATTTTGGGCCTATATAATAATGTTACGGCATACACGTGTACATATGGCATACACGTGTACATATGGTATACAATATAGTATTAAAACAACTAAAGGGTGATTTTTCAAGAGCTATGGGAAAGTTTAAAAAAAAAAACATTAGAAATTCAGAAAAATGCATGAAATTTGTATTTAAATCGATAGTACAGTCCATATAATTTAATGTTTGAAGATTATTTCATGCAAATATTGACCGCGATTCCGCTTCAAATGGTCCATCCGCTTAGTCTAATTTTGGCATACTCTTTCCAATGTTTCGATCGGTATCTCACATATAAATGCTTTAATGTTGCCTTTCAGTGCGTTAATTGAAGCAGGCTTGTCTGAATAGACATGAGCTTTAACATAGCCCCACAAAAAATAATCGAACGGCGTTATATCGTACGATTTGGGTGGCCAATTGGCAGGTCCCGAACGTGAAATAAAATGTTCGCCAAACTCGCCGCTCAACAAGTCCATTGTTACGCGTGCAGTGTAAGTCCTTTCGCAAAATTGTCCACGAGGCCGAATTGCTGCGAACGGCGACGAATTGATAATTGATGGTCATCATTAACACTGACCGATACAGCTGCGATATTTTCTTCAGTTCGCACTCTACGTACGCGTGTTGGTGGTTTGATGTCCAATAATGTAAATTTGGTTCTAAATTTAGTCACAATAGCTCGAATAGCCGTTGCAGTGGGCCGATTAAAGTGACCATAAAATGGAAGAAGCGCGCGATAAACTTTCTTAACAGAACACGCATTTTTATAATAAAATTCAATGATTTGCAAGCGTTGTTAGTTTGTAAGACGATGATTAAATTATAGACCACACTGAAGATGTTTGACAGTAAAACAAAACACGAAACGTGCGTCAGCTGTTTAAACCAACTGTTTAAAAAGATAATAGCTAAAAAATCACCCGTTATAACAATATGAGACTGCGTACATGTGTGTGTATATTTTCGCTCGAAGCTGCACAAGAATTTGGGCTCGTGAATAAATTCAAAATCAAATTTGTTTCGCGTAATCCACTAAAACTCAATACAACCACACAGAGTGGTGTATGAAGACACAGAGTGGTGCATGATGCAAGTAAGTTTTATGCTTTGCAATACCCTTCCGGCTCTACCACTTTTTCAAATCCATCCCTTTCGGCCCTCACTTGCCATGTTATCGAAAAATGCAACCGGAAATTCAGCGAAAAACGGCAAACAAATTTGCTATTTTAATGATGTTGCACTTCATGGTGAAAATGTACTCGGAAATGTGTATTTGTACGCACACACATACAATACAAATTCAAATTCATCTCCTCATCACTGCGCACATACATACGTACATACGTAAGACATTTGTGTATGCTTAGGCATTACATTACAAAATCATCACTCAACAATAAATTCCTTGTTGCAGGGCGCGTTCGTCAAATCCACCTACATACGTATGTATGTAAGCACGTGAAAATAAAAATCTACAATGCACTGTGCACTCTATGGACGTATGTACAGGGTGAACGATATGAAGTGTTACCTATTCAAAACACAATAACTTTTTTGTGTGAAATTAGTTTTTATTGATTTCAAAGACAAAATTGTTCAAAAATGATTACAATTTTAACATATATTCACTTTAGCTTGATATGACCACCTGTGTCCTTGACTTCAAACGGTCAAGAAATGAGTTGCATGCTGCACGAATGTGATCTTGAGTTATTTTGGCCCATTCTCGTATAATCGCGTTTTTTAGCGCATCCATACTGGCATCTTTTTTAGTCCTCACCTTGCTCTCCAAAATGGACCAGATGGAATAGTCCATCGGATTTGCGTCTGGCCACTGTGTGGACGAAATGAAGTGTGGAACATGATTTTTTAACCATTCTTGGTTCACACAAGCTTATGAGACGGTGCCGAGTCCTGTTGGAACGTCCATGGTCTACGACCGAAATGTTTGCGTGTCCTAAAGCAGCTTCTTAAACATTTTCCCGATAATAAGTTGCATTCACTTTGACACCAGGTTCGATAAAAACGATTGGAGAGCGTCCATCAGCGGTCACTGCGGCCCAAACCATTACTTGCGATCGGAAATTGCTTCGAGTGGCCATACGAAGGCTCAAATTTTCGTATGAGCGTTCGGTGCAGTAAACACGATCGTTTTGAGTGTTTATGAACTGCTCAATTAGGAAATTTTTTTCATCAGAAAACACAATGTGAGGAAATTCGCCACTTTCCCGCAAGCGCAACAACTCCTTTGCTCTTTCGCACCGAACTTTTTTTTGCTGGGGTGAAAGATCATGTGCTTTTTGGAACTTGTATGCCTTGACCTTGAGCTCATTTTTCAATATGCGTCGAATGCTGTCTTGTGATATTTTCAGTTCTTTGGCCATTTTTCTTCCACTTCGACGTGGATTTCGTTCAAGTCGAGGGTTCACTTTCCGAACCATTTCTGGCGTTGTTGCGGTTTTTTTTGGTCCACCTCCATAGCGTTTTGCAATGCTACAAGTATCATTGTAAGTTTTATGGTGCGATATACAAACATTTTATTCACTTTAGGGTGACTGAGCTCACGAACAATGGCTGGTTGTGATTTTCCAATGGCTGATTGTGATTCCCAAATATAACGCAATCACACTATTACGTTTGAATTCCATCACAGAAAAAAAAATTCAACAAAACTGAGACGCAAATGCTTTTGATGGCTTATAAACAATATATTTAACTGTCATTAGAACAATTTTTGACGTTGATGTCATGAGCTGTTTTACAGATACAAGCAGTGTAAGGTTGGTAACAGTTCATATCGTTCACCCTGTATATACGTGTCTGCAGCGCCGGAAAACGAGATGGCTGCGTGCTCATGTAAAGGACGGAAGCGTAGACAGTAGAAACGGCAAATCTTTCTGTTTTTGTTGCAATTCTTTGCTACACATCGCTTTGTAATGGTTGCGCCGCATTTTATGTAAAACAGTCATCACTCAGCGTGCCAGCAAACTAAAACAACAACATTGCTCCATCAACAGCATCCGCCATCCAACTTCCACCAGACGTTAAAACGAGTGTGAGAATGTGATTTTTCATATAACTGTTTGGTTGATTGTCTTTTTTGTGTTAATGTTGCCTTGAATGACAATGAACTCGAACAAATCGTCGCGTTGATCAGCAAAAGCAACAGCTCCATATAATAAAAGTAATTTGACAACATTTTTTCATAAAATGAAATGCTTTCAGCAGCGGTGTCAAGTGTTTTAAGAAATGCTTCAAGCATTTGAAAGGCTTCACACCTATGTGCTTATGTGAGCATGGATGTATGTATGTATGTATGTATGAATATGATTTTGTCATTTATCGTAGTGACTGACAATATGATATTATTTCTGAATCATATTAAATTGGGAAGGGCAAACCTATAGACAAATCAATATAATAAATTATCAAAGCTTTTAATAATTTTTACTTCCGTGCGGACTAGAGTATGAAGGCGTTAACGCTAGTGCGCAGCTTTAGGCACCTACAAACAACTTTAAACAAAAAAATAGTGTTTTATCATACCAGTAGAGAGCTGAACATGATATGTTACCCTAAACTATTATTTTTGTAATAAATTATGAGTATTTGTAATACGAGTAAATTTGATTAAGATTTTTAGATGGTAGACTTTTGTTTTGATTTGCTAGCGTATACTCGTATCCTACAACAGAATCCTCGGTGGAAGTGTTCGTATACACATTTATACAATTTGCTACAGCTAGATCTGATGTTCCTGAAATAACGGTTGTCGAAGTTGTACTAAGGTCTGACTATTACGTTTGCAGCGAAGTGGGTATGCGCGTGCATATACACAACATTTTTGGATTAAGTCATACTGGAGCTAATCGTCATTGCAATGCATAGTAATGCTCAAGCTTCTTTATATGCAAATATGGAGAAGTCTAGTACATTTTTTTTTTCAAAAGATCACAGATCAGATGAATGGGTTAAGATTTGATCTTGAAAATTCTGCACAAAAATGTTTAAGTATTTATCATCCAAATCCCACCTCGGTTAGGTGATACCATTCTCGAAAGTTGGGTTTATTGTTATTATTATTAAAAAATATGTTAAAAGATATCTTAACAAAACTGGGCATACTTAATACTTTTGCCATGTCATTACGACAAATTAACGGCCAATAAGCATGCTCATATTCCATTTAACAGTAAATTTGAAAAGATTCAAGAACGATGTGTGATGAGCTTGAAATACATATAATTTTTATCAAAATTTTTCCTTCTAACATTTCACTAAAAACAGGCGACGAGTATAGAAAAGTCGCTTTGACACTTTATTATTATCTTTGCTTATTTTTAGTCATTTATGATTATTTACTGATTTGCATGGAGTGACCCTGTATCCATCGATTGACGTGTTTCAAACCGGATTACGTAGTCGAAGCCAAATTAATAAGACTTAAATATAATTTGATATGCATAAGAGGTTAAAATATTGCATTAAAGTTTTGCATTCAAACTTACCAAAATTTTATATGCGTGACAAATTACCTTGCGCTGCATAAATTTTATTTTCATAGTTCCATTTTTTACAAAAAGTTGGGAGTGCCGTGTTGCTTTTAAGCTGGTGTGTAAAGCACCATAATCACAATTAAATAATCACTAGATCTGTACTATCCATTGTGGGATTGTCCCGAATTAATATAGAGTGTAACATTTACTGAAGTCGAAAAAATAAAAGGTGTTTCAAAAGTGATGCCTAGATATCAGTAGTAAATGATGGACACTTAAACGATAGAACCGTGCGTATCGAAAAGAACGATATTTAGGAACAACATATCCCAAACTTCGTGATTTTTTGTTGGAAATAATCGTTAGAATAAGTCGACAGTTCAAACGTTGGTTAATAAATTTCAAGCAAGCGGTTCTGTCGAAGATGGAAAAGGGACTGTCAGATTAAAACTGGACGTTCTGTTGAGAATATTGCTGCAGTAGCACTGCTGAATAACTTTCAACGTCGATATCTCGACGTACACAACATTCATGAATTTACTGTTTAAATGATGTAATTTTTGACGTATAATTGTGAAGAGCTGTATTTTGAATAACAATGGCCACACCTGAAATAATCTAAATTTTTACATATTTCATTTCAAAATAACATCTAGACGTGTCTTTTGATAGACCCTTTATATGTGATAACTTTCTTCTTCAAGATGGTTATACTATAGCACAGCAAGGGACCACTGCCTGCAATGTTGAATGTTGCTGTTTGCGATATGTTACGTAGCTTATTTTAAATTGAATGGCACTTTAAGCTTCGCTGTTCCACAAATAGAGGATGATGAGAGTGGCTGCAATGCTTTTATGTGTATTTAATTGTTAGGCATATAATTGGCCCAAAAACACCCGTTTTGGGTGTTTGGCCGAGCTCCTCCTCCTATTTGTGGTGTGCGCGTCTTGATGTTGTTCCACAAATGGAGAGACCTACAGTTTCAAACCGACTCCGAACGGCAATATTTTTATGAGGAGCTTTTTCATGACAGAAATACACTCGGAGGTTTGCCATTACCTGCCGAGGGGCGACCGCTATTAGACATTTTTTTTTATTAATTTTGGTGTTTCACCGGGATTCGAACCTACGCTCTCTCTGTGAATTCCGCATGGTATTCACGCACCAACCCATTCGGCTACGGCGGCCGCCCATATGCACAATATTAGAATGATTAATAATCATTTCTCCCGCATGTACGCGCACAGGGTCCGGTTCTTGAATTGTTTCTCGCTTATTCATATAAACTCTTCTCTATCTTTGAGATGACTCCACCGAAAATATTCGTTAAATGCGTTAAATCGGGCGACTTTTATGGTGAAATTATCGCAGACTATCGTGAAATTAAAGTAAGTGCGCATATTGTGATGTTGATTTGTTTTTCGTCTTCTTCAATTTTTACTCGATTTTAATCGAACTCAGTCGATAATATTCTGCAAGTATTTGACTTACTGTATGCAACTGCAAACGACTGCAAAGCTCGTAAACCGGCCCAGTAAACTCTATCTGCAGTGAATATCGCATTAAATAATTCACAATTGCTGCTGTAAAAGTGTAAGCTCAACTAGGTTCAGTTAACAGAAGATCTGCAATGGTTTTATTGCATCTTCAAATGTACTGTAGAGAGTGTGAGGAACATCAAATGTTTTTGAGGCCAATAGAATACTCATATCTTTGTATCTAACTGCCAGTTAACTACAGTTCCTAACCGGCAGAATTTTTTGTGACTCGTGAAAAACAAATCAGAAAATACCTGCTCAATATTTTGCGAACGCTAAACTGCCTACCTGAGCAAGTCCGCTATACAACAAAAGCCGCGATTGCTCTGTTCGTAGCAGAAATTTCTTTTGCAATAAATTTATTTTTTCCGTACAACAGCGATATTTTCAACTCACCGGCCGGGATGAAAGGATATAGTTGTTGTTACGTCTTCCATCGAGCCAGGCGATTAAATTTTTCAAATAACTTTTAATTCCTGGTTCTACTAGACGTTTATAGCGACCGAAAATAATCACAATTTTTCGAAATGTAGCTTTCACAGATCCACTACTTTCGAAATGAATTTTAATTATTGGCTAAAATCGAAGTCATTTTAGGGGGGATAGCTCTTCCAGACAACGAGTTTATCAATCATTTTTTGCGAAAAACTAAGAGTATCTATTATCTTAAAAAAAATTACATACTAATATTCATGAAACCAAAAACCAAATGTCGGCGCTTCACCTGCTCTTACGTGGCCCCTTTACTTTGCGCCGTGGAATGTACAGCCTTTGTAGTCAACTAAAATCAAAAATTTTTCATTCATCATTCCGCTTTGGACTTACCTATTTTTAACAAAAAAAAAAAAAAAAAAAAAATTTGAAGTGAAAACGAAAAGACACTAACAAATTTATCAAAACAATATTTTTAGTGATTATTAATGTACAATTTGAGGTACATGCAAAGGTCAATATGTTCAAGAATATTCCTATACATTTTTAAACGGAAAAAAACGTATTTCGAGAAAAATGCGATTAAAGTTTTCGTTCTTACTCATCTTTTGTTCGACGCACAAAACTTCACTGACTTTATAAGGACTTTTTAGACTTTCTAATAAGCTTAACACATTGAAAACGTATTCTTTAGATTGTATATGAATTTTCCAAGCAAAAACAAAAAGCAAATGGAAAATTTGGAAGTGAAGGGAGCTGTCCTCCTTAAGTGCAACACTGCTCAGAAAGTAAGTCGAACTTGAAAGATGAGCTCTTAAGGCTAAAGTAGCAAATTTTCACGGCTTACAATCCTCATTCTAAATTTTCAAAAACTGTAATGTTCGTTTCAATGTAAAAAGTGGTTAGCGTGAAAATTACATTAACAGTCTTCACAGTTACAGCGCTTCTCATAGATGTGAAATGGAATCAGCTGTTGAGAAATCTTGACAAATATAATGATATATGGGTTGTTAGTTCGAATGTTGTGGATATGATATGAAATTATGTATAAGACTTGAAGCATAAAAAATGGCATTGTTTGCGTCTCGCAGCAGTCAAAGGCAAATATCTGAATGCCGATCTAAGCTTAAGTCAGCCAAGGTAAGCGTGTATGCGTAAAAATTAAATTTAACGAACGCTGTTATCGATCAAATTGCAGAGTAGTATTTTTGCGTTAAATGTCATGTCATTCTTTTGTCATTATTTTCAAACAAAAGGAGTTGAAGTAATCTTTTTTCGGAATTGAAATGAATTTTTTCACCTTCGTGATATTTGCAATAGGTCAACGAATTTGCACGAGAAAGGTTAAAAAATGGGATCTTAGGTTTTATTTCAGTTAGTTTAATTTTGACCGACTACGTCTACTTATGTCTACTTGATTGAATTTTTGCACAGAGGATGCTTGCATAGCTGTATACTTATATATCAATTTATATATTGAATTGTGGTACCAATCGCACCAAACCGACCGCTTTTAAACTTCTTTTTTCCATCAACGCTTTTAAATGACCGCGCTATTTATAAACTCGTACACACACTCGTATAGAGATTATTAAAAATAGCTAAAAAGACGCGAAGTCATGCGAATTTTATGAGTGTGCTTATAACTGGTATAATACGAGTACTCGTATAATAGAATTAAATACAAAAACAAAAGTTGTCCGGTAAGGGCGCACTGTGACAAATCACCAAAGTCACCAAGCATAAATGTAAATCTACACTGAAGTAAGTTTACCGGAGACCAGTAGAGCTGTTATGTACATACACATCTACAGGTACATGCCTGCATATATCCATATATGTATGTGGTTGTTGTTTTAATTTTGACAGCAAAGTAGCGAATTCGCACGCGGCCAAACAAAATTATGTGATTTAAGTATTTTTCACACAAAATACTTTGATATACCCGTAAATGTATGCGCGCCAGCATATTCATATGTGCGAGTATTAAGAGTATTTGCATACTCTCCGAATTCAATATTACGGCAACAAATCCATACCTGCAGGAGTGGATTTCAAGCGCATACAAATTTACATGCACACAAACGTAAGTATGTAGCACGTGTGAGTATATGCGCATTAAAATCAAAAACTTGAGATTAAACACATACATGCATACTCATAGTGATGTAAATATATGTAGATGTGCTCGTTTACATTTACTTCAGTGCGAAATATTTAATTGCATAGATATTACGAATACGGAAAGAAATATCAACCGTATGAGGTATGCCTCCAGTTTCTCATACATACGGGTCCATGCATACACACATACTGTAAGTACATATGGGCGCGCATGTATTAGGGTGGTTACATTTCCAAAGCCAAATTTGCGCAAACTAACCGTGAATGGCGTCAAAGACAATTCGAAAAGTATCATCTTCCATATTTATGTCCATATCCTACCAAATTTCAACTAGGTGCGTACCTCTATACAAGAAATTGCTCCACAATAGCCACTTTAAACTTACATTTTATTGAAATTTCCTGCATACTCGAAAATTTTCCAAAAATTCTGATTGAAAAGTTGGAAATTTTGTTAAAAAATGTTTTAATTACTCAAAATTTGCCCAAAAATTACGATTGAAAAGTTTGAAATTTTGATAAAAATTTGTTGAATTTTGTTTTTAATTTGTATGCATTTATATGGCTTTTATGGTAGAATCAACTAAATTATCATAAGAAAATTATGAAAGTTAAATAAGAAAGAAGACTAACGAGTCAAATAAGAGCATATAAGTAGGTATAGTATTAGAAATTTAATCTAATTTCTAGAGCGCTCAAAAAGTTTTTAAGAGCATTTGGTTGGTTATTATTTACAATGAAAGCTTATGGTATACTTAAGTCAAATTTAAGATTTTGCGTTTCACTAAAGTTAATTTGAATTTACAAAAATTGCAATTTAAGTTAGAATTCAGTTCTTGTGAAAGTTACTATATAAAAATGAATAAAGTAGCCATCTCTTAGATAATAACAACACTGACAATTTAATCCTTGCGACTCTGATTATTATTTTGCGTTTTTTTTTTTGAGGCCGCTCCACACCATAATGATCTCGATGTGGTAAAATGTTCAATGGTCCCGTGAATTTCAGTGCAGTTGGCAATACATTAACGTTTTGCAGTTAATAGTTCAAACTTCAACAGTTTAATCAAAGCAGCGAAATAGTTTTGGCCTACATAGGTAATATTTCAATGGAGCTCTGCATATTAAGCTTTCGCCTTTTCTTAAAAACTTCAACTGACAAAGGGCTCAAGAAATGAATGACTTTGTGGTGAAAATTGTACAAACTAGCTTGAAAATTGTTTTCCAATAAGTAATTGCAAAAATTTCAATGCAAGCAAACCGTAACAATTTTATTACTTGACTTATGCATTACGCCCAAGTGTGCAGAGGTCAAGTCGTCGTGTATTCCCTTCGGCATGACGATGTAGATATTCCTCAGCAATGTACCATATGTACACATGAAATATTATTTTTTAATATTTTTGCCTTTTTTACGACAGTTCGAAATTGTACTACATTTTTCTTGTATCACTTGGAAATACTCCAATTTTTCTGAACTTTTACTCCGGGCAAAAATCTCGAAATGGCTTAGAGTGCATATAGACAATTAAAAGGCATAGTCCGAATAATCCCAATAACTATGTAAGTACTCAAGATATCCAGACCAATCCATTTTTTAAAATGTCTCTTTCTGGTCTCATTTTTGAAAAGTTATGAAATGTAAATTTATTTGTTTTACACGTTCTAGTATTTTTTTTGGTGTACGGCGGGATTAAATTTCCAGTCGATTCCAAAGTTTCTCAGCAAGGCTTCTGGGAAATTGGAGCGTATGTCAAAAATTATGAGCTTAAGGCGAAAATTTTCGCGGCAAGATATTAAGTTTAGACAAAAAACTGTACATATATCCCCAAAAGGAGCTCAACAAACTTTTTTTTTTAAACTTCGTAGTAATAATTTGAATCTGTAATCTGAAACTGAAAAAACCTAAAAATTAAAAATACAATTTTATCGACCCTGTGCAAGTTCAAACTTTTGTTAAAGGTTATCTTAGTGTAATTAATTGAATTTAACTCCGTTTTGTCAGATAAGGTCGGATTTTCGTATTCGAAAATTCGCTTTGGGTCGCTGAGAGCGCATCTAGAGACAATCATATCGCACCCTAAATACAAAAGGGTCACAACTCAAAATGTACCTTCTGCTCAAATATGACCGTTATCAATAAAACGGTCCGCGGGTGACATATGGCAAAAATAAATTTTTTGTTTTTTGGTAGGACTGTTATAAGCTTACATGGCAAATTTCAGCGTGATATGTCACATAGTTTGTTTTCTGTGCTACTGTAAACAAGTCAAGCTCGAGTGTGGAAAATTTTGAGTTGTGACCCTTTTGTATTTAGGGTGCGATATGTATATCATCAATTCCGAAATGACAACTCTTTTGGAAATTCATTTTAGTGGGTTTTTAATTTTTTGTAGCAAATTTTCTTAAATCTAAATCTAAAATCTGTAAGCAACAAATTTTATCTTTTTTGCCTAAAATATAACTGAGTTATTTCTGAAAATCATCAAAATCGTATAATTTTAGCATGAGATGAAGCGTTAGGAAATTTTCAAATGACATCATCTCGAAAATTAGAGCTAAAAAGACAAAACAGAAGACGCCATTGAATCATTTGCCCCTAAAAAAGAGCACAGAGCATAGAGTTATTATTTTATTTAATGATATATATTTTAATTTAGTATAAAATATGTAGTTTCCGATTTTCAGCAACATTATTTCATAGATCGTGTTACTTAACAAAATAAAAAATCATCAGACAATTATTTCCCATTTGGCCAATTTCTAAAAGGAGTATCTTGAGACAAGCTGCATTTTCCTTAAATGTATTAGTTTTAAAACAAGATATATATGGCCTAGCCGCTAATGCTTTTTAATTAATTGTGATTGTAATTCATTACTTTTCCAATTTTTAAATAAAAAAACAAAAACGAGGTATACATTTTATGATATCGAGCCACCCTAATTCGAATTGCATCTTCGCTGGCTGTAATGCTTCAAAATGCGGCAAAACGAAATGCGCCAGTAAAAGTCATCTGCAATAATCGTACGCGCACATACACACATTCCTACAGACGTTTGTATGTGTGTTTGCTCGTGCATATATTTGTGTTTAATTTACGCTGGTTGACTGTCTGTAAAAGAGCTGAATCGAGATTACAACCTGTATCTATAATGGCTGCTGTGTGGTTGGCGTTACTCTTGACGTCTCTTAAGCCCCTCGTTTCCTCAACCTCGAGTGTTACTCATTTGAAAATGAAATTAGATATTTTACTAAACTGTCGCTTTGACTGTGTTATGCATATCGCCTTCGCTTGTTTATTGCCTCTGTTTCGCCGCTGCATTTATAATATTTTGATTGCAGTTTTTCTGGGTGTTGATGTTGGTGCTGCGCTTCAGTCACTGTGACTTGGTTAAGAATTTCTTGAGAGAAGGTCAACTAGTTTGAGGTCTTGTTATATTCAGTAGTAGAATTCGCATACTATTGGCATTAGGGATATGTATGTAGATGTATTTTTTGCGAAAGAAACTTGTTTTATATTGCTCACAAATCCAAGTTATTCAAATATTATTTTATGACATTCCATTGAGTGATGACGTCAATAATGTGCAAATCGAATCTTTTATGTGGTATATGGAATGGAAAAAAATATTAACTGTTATTGCAACTCATTTCATTTATTTAATTGGCCGTATAACCTGACCAATAACCTTAAAATTAAGAGATATTAATGGAAGAGTTGAGAGACTAGGATGAAATTAAAGGTTATTGAAAAAGTGGTAGGGCTTAGGAAAACATTATAGAGTAAGCAGCCAATTGAAGCATTTTAGCTTTGCGTCCGGTTATAATTTGTTAGGTAAAGAATTTCACGACTGTACAGCCGTAACGAGAGACATTTTTGACGTAGCAGAATATTTGTAGTAGGCGCAGAAAGGCTTGCTAGCCGTATTGTAGACTGTAAATATTATTTTCTCAACGAAGATAGCAATTTGACGCAGTGTTTCTTATTTTAATAAAATTTAGAGCTTATTCGACTCAAATATGAAGCATGCAGGCACTTCGAGTTTTGGCGTTTCATGCGCGCAAAGCTGTGAAAATTCGGCATCAGTAGAATTGCTGCTCTCTTCTTGGAAATGTTGGTGATAAACCACTTTCTTTTCCGCAGAAAGCTTTGATTACTTGATTTTGATTTGTAAATCTTTGCTATAGATTTTGACATTCTAGGCACCAAAAACAAAACAAAAATGCATTTCTCTTGTTGTGTTTGCTCTATTGTTATCACCTATTCAATGTGGCTTAACCTAATTTATATTTTAGTTTACAAAATCGGACTATTTTGACACTTTACTTAGATTTCTCACATGCCTCATCTACAAACTCGTTATGGCAATTGTACGCGCTTCTTTGACCTGCGTCATCATGCATTCTAGTACTTTTGGCCGGATATTAGCCAATTACTAAATATGTATAGTAAAGTCTTCTATCAAAAAAAACAAAACAAAAAAAAAGTATCGTCAATCTTTCAAATTAGATAAAAGAGTTTAAATTATCATAAGAAATGTACAATTTTTTAATTGTTATTTTTAGCACCGTCGTGCTATGACTTTGATATTTAGTTTTTTGTAAGTCAATGTGCTCTCTAAAATACAACTTTAATAACTTCTCAAAATTTCCAAACGACTATAGTATGTATGCAGATATAAAATTTCGCCACCGCTCATTTCGTTTTTCCTTTTACTATCTCACCTTAAGCCAAACGATAAAAAGATAAAGCACGTGACGTGGCAGACAAAAGCACGAACGCTTCCTCCTGAATGAGATATTGAACTTGAAATGCGAAGTTTAGATGCAATCATCCGCATAGTTCATTCATTCATTGCCTCGAATTGTATTCAAGTGGTGCTGCCGTTGGATGTGACCATGCCGAATCCGGTGGTGAGCCAACTTATTCACAGCACAGACGGAAAATCGTGCAAAATCACCAATATGCAATTGTATGGCCATTTGCTGCACAAAAAAAAAAACAATTCTTGGTGACTATGAAGATGCACAGCTTCAATGACGTTCCTTTTCTGCTAGTGTCTCTTCTTCTTGCTTTGACACTGTGATGACAACAATTGCATGGCGAAGGTGAACGCTGACGGGCAATGTGACTAATAATCGTGACTAAACCACAGACATAATCCAAAGTTAAATGGATTGGTAATTGTACTTTACCGTAACAAGTAGGAGCGTCTGTCTGTTGGTTGATGGAAAACCATTTATTGAGTACTAAAGCCGGAAAGTCATATGCATACATACAAGTATGTGGTATATATTATATATAAGTATTTAAAAAATGTGCTAGAGATGAGTAGATGAAGTCAGTCTTGTGGGCGCAAATTAATTTAAGATAGTAATAAAAAAATTACAAATGAGTACAAATAATTGTAGGTGGTACTGAGGGTCTAGTGGTTTGAAAAAATTATAAATAAATTATGTGAAACAAATTCTTCAGACCAAAACTGTCTTTCTAATTTCGAATTAAAAAAATTGTTAAAAACTTTGCTTTGAAGTAATAAAAAAATTCACTATTTGCGCATAGAGTTCAAATGAACCAAACGTAAAAAGACTTCGACGTTATTTTCTGTTAAATTTTGAACAGCGTTTTAATTCGAATTTAGTAAGTAAATAGGTATCATTTTTGAGGTAATTCTCACTATTATTAGTTTTATTCGAAAAAATTCTATAGGCAGAATTAGGCAGCATTATTTTGTACAATGGTATACCTATAAATTTTTTTCGCTTAAAGATAGTTTTCCATATAGGAATTTTGGAGACCGTTAAAAAAAATATAGTACTCAAGAAATCATTTTCCATTTATTTACTTATACAATATTTCGCTAAAAATTTTGGGCTAGTAAAACTATAATTTACTTAAACGAATACTAAAAACATTAAGCCGATAAGCAATTTTTTTTTTGGGGAAACGGGTTCACTCCTGTGAACATTAAAAACGACTAAAACGCTACTAAGAAGTCAAAACAAAGCAGAATGGACCAAACAGTATTAACTGCTAACTTTTTTAGCAAAAGTTTTTCTTTCGAATTCGCTCTGAAATAAAAAGTAGCTTTTCCAAGAGATCATCGCGAATTTTTTAAGTAGCTCAAGATGGCGACATTGGGTGAAAATTAGACATCTTACAACACCTTTAATTATGGCTTCATAATTATGAACAATTTGAATATAATTTAGTAGAAAAATCATTTTTTGTTTGAATATAATTTTTTCTGCTTTTTTCAATAGTTTAAGCCGTTCGTTTGGACCCAAATAAACGGTTTTCCAATAACAGGTGTTATTTTGAATTGGATTGCGCTATCGAGAGATGATTAACGATTTTTTATGGTCGGAATTGGATCGTATTGATCTGGAGAACGTTTATTTTCGTGTTATCTCTCGAAGATGTGATCGCAATTCGCCACCGAGATCTTGTAATTTAACACCCTGTGACTTTTTTCTTTGTAGCCACGTGACAGAGAATGTTTACGCCAACAGCCCAGGGTCGTTTCAAGACCTCAAAGATGGAATTCGTGAGACTATCGAGGAAATAGGGCAGCCACTTTGCAAATCGGTTATAGAAAATTTCATGAAAAGGATATTGTCCTGTAAGCGTGGTCGTGGTGGTCATTTGCCTGATGTTATTTTCTACTATTATAATTAATAAAGATCCGATCATTTATATTAAAAAATAGCATTTTTCTTTGAATATCAAAATAACACCTCTTATTGGAAAACCCCTTATATGTCAGGATGTTGGGATGATAAAAAACGAAAAAAAACTCTGCTTAGAAGCATCATGTGAAAACTGTGTTGTACTCCAACCGCGTAATTCTTTTCCTTCCTTGAAAACAGAATTCCAATTAGAATTTTATTACACGGTAAAGAAATTAACCCTTAAATACATTTTCTTTTTCACTTATTTTCAGCGGTTATATTGAATTTTGAGCTTTAGTGTATCAAGGGACTTAAAGTGGAATTTTATGACAAATAGTTTTGTGGTACACTTTAACCCATTGTATCGCTTTATTATGAGAATTTTTTGCACATTCCCACAAAAGAGACAAAAGAGGCCCTTCTATTGAGGAGTTAGAGGGTTAAAATATGGGCCAACTTCTTTGGCCCAGAGCCCGTTTTGCCACTCCCTTCTGCGGCTATCACAGCAACGGTTAGCAAATGGGTAACTACTACCCACAAGCGAGCTTGGCAGGCTGAGAGAGGCTGCAGATGGACTAAACTGATGCTACCTGTCATGGTCGATCGACTGTCGCAAACCCTTCTGTCATTAAGCAGAGGGGAGTGCAGACGGCTGGTTGGACTGTTGACGGGCCACTTTCTGTGGGCGAAGAACGTGGAAAGGTTGGGCATCTCAGACAGTGTACTCTGCCCAGTTTGTGAAGAGGAGGATGAGACCGCGGACCAATTCCTGTGCGTCTGCCCCGCCTTCGCTCGAATCAGGTTTGAGGTCTTTGGCCCTGATGTGTTAAGAACGTGCGACCATCTTGGCTCCTTGGCACCACAAGATCTACTCAGATTTCTTCGGAGATCGGGTAGATTTAAAGAAAATTAAAAGGGAATCCAAGTGTAATACAACGGACTTATTTCATGTCTGAGTGCTGCACTTGCTAGTTGTCCCGTCACAAAAGAAAAAATACTTGCTGAACACATTATATTTATATATGTAGGTAAAATGCTAGGATTTCCAAGTTTCCTATACCGACCTGCCATAACACTGTACCGAACAGTGTACACTTTGACTGCCGCTAAAATAAATTTAGACCTGAACTTTCAAATCGTTGATACATTTAAATGTTGTCTTGTCCCCTCTAACAGAATCTATTTCAGGATCTTTGTTGTTTTAGGAAAAGTTTGATTTTGTAGTATAGTGTTTTATCCATCAGCCAATGCACAAGTATTCATGCATGCAGGTATGTTTGTATGTGTATTTAACTTTTTAAAAATAAATGCAAACATTATGTCAGTGCAATTAGATAACTTGTGAAAAAAATTTCACTTTCGATTTCACCTGCAACGACTTGACGATTTATTACATGTTGACCAAAAAACTCACTAAAAATAAGGTGAGTCGGGTGCGACTTTTGCCAGTTTGCCTATAAAATTAACAATCACAATGTCATAATTGATTTAGTATTCAAACAATGTGGCATTCACCCGCCGAATTAAAATGTTTAAATGTTCAAGCCAAGCAAACTCGTACTTTTATATCTTAGTCCGTTATATTCATGCTTGGATTTAATAATTTCATTTGTTGTATGTATAGGCATTGTTTTATATATAAAAAAATTTATTTATTTATTTATTGCATATCAAATACAACTGTTATTGGCTATATTCATCACAAAAGGTTTTTATAGAGACTTTTTTTTTACTTAGTTTCGTCTTCTACATAGTAGTGCAGGCCTCATTATGTTGGTATCCTTGCCGCGGGTATGAGGCTTAAGTGGTGGTCTGACCCCCATATCATGGGGACCAACCCAACACGAACTAAGAGGGAAGCTCCATATGGGGATTAGCTAGCCATCCATCCGCTTTACGGCGTACTTGGTGGCCATCCAATCACCATGCGAAGATCACCGTACCGACGAAGATCCCTGTGTTATCTCCAAACCCCTTTCATCCCGTTATTTCCTCTCCTTGCCCACCCCCTAATCTAGGGTGTTATGTGACACCGTGCCCATTGGATGGTTTGCAGCCAGGGGGTTCACCAGACCGGCTGTATTTCAACGGCACCTTCCTAACACCGGGCCGCCTTAGGAAGTAACTGTGGCCTTGCCACGGCATGGGGCGCTGCCGTGGTGGACCGTTTTGAATTCCCCATTATATAAATATACCACTGCGCTCGCCTCGTCGAGCAGGTGGTCGTACGAAAAAGATGAATACAAATAATAATTTAAGCAACAAAACTTCCATTGTAGCGGGAGCAGGCTGCAGTAATCGTAATGCTACTACCAAACACACACATAAGGTTCTTCATCGCGGAGGTGCCGTTGTCCAAGAAGGCGTCGGGAGCACAAACACAGCTGAAGAAGAGGCTCTTCTGCGTTCTCCGGCTGGGTCCAATGGTGCTGTTTCGGATAGCAAGAACAGGCCAAGGATCAAGCCTGATAAAGGGAAACTGAAGGCCAAAGCTCGATACAAGGCCGCGGTCAAAGCTTGTGACCGCTTTGGCAGCAAGTCCAACCTGACGCAACAAGAGGAGGAACGGTTGGCTTGGGCCAGAGAGGAGATCAATAATGGCCGGGCCTTCTACGCAGCAAAACCAATGTACCTTTTCGCTCAATGCGCAAGAGGCGAAAGCACTGCATAATTCCCATTTTCATAAAACATTTGGATCACTTTACATCGGGCGTTGCTCAACTCTGTATCGCTCCTTGACGAAATTCGCCAAAGCGTGTGAAACCAATTAACTCAAAAAATTTAAATCTCACAAGTAATTGTTGTCAAAGACTTACGGCACGCTTGAATCACCCTATAAATACATTTTTCATTCAGTTCACTTAGTGCAATTTCATGAATCCATTGTACATCTCATAAAACTTTATCTCTTCATATTTAATGGCGTTAATAAAATGCAGTCTCTTAGGGTCTTATAATCATTATAAGTAACCGACCTTAAACTTCATTCACATTTAGTACAGTACGCTCTATTTTGTTTGTATATCAAAGCTGTTGTTAAACCATGAAACGCTCATTTGACTTTAGACCTATTTGCTTTTGTGATTATTATTATGTACCATACATTTGTCACAGAGCATAAAAAATCATTACGTATAAAATTAATCTGACAGTTTGCAGATACTAGGGAACGCACAAATCCCTGGTTAATTGCATTAACAGCTTTATAAAGGCTGCTCGTAGTTAACACTCCACGGCACGAATAGGAAATGCGTCTACTTTAGTTGGTTAGAGTATTAAACATTTTATATTGACCTGATTTTTTCACTCCATGACGAAATAAACGAAACAAACACTTCGATACATACCAAAAGCATTCCATAAATCCAAACATAAAAAATTACAACAAATCAAATATAATTGGTAACAAAAATAAAGATTTTATATAAGGAAAAATGTATGCACATTAAATACATAATATATACCGTTGTCTGTATGTACACACATACATTGTATTTATACGTTTTCTATTGGTTTTATCAAAAGTAGAAAGTAAATGCTGCAGCAATACTTAAACTCGTGCAATGAAATCAAAAGCAGCTGCAATAAACTAAAAAACCAGTGCAATGGGTGCAACAAAATGTAGCATCAAATATCAAATTCGTCTTTAACAGCATCGCTAGAGAGTTGATAATCATCATCGCCAACGCAAGTACTCATACAAGTAAATACATACACATGTGCATGTATACTTGTATGTGTAAGCTTCTCGTTAGTTACTGATACGCTGCTTTTACTGTGCCAAAACTGTTGCTGCATTTCAGGGTAGCGTGCAAAACAAGATTTCCAATGAAATTGAAAATATTTTGATTGCACTTGCAAGTGTATGTATACATACTCACATACTTACAAACACACCTTGATTTGGACAAATAAATGAGAGCAAAACTTCCATGTGGGCGCTTTGGAGTATGTAAGCTGGTAATGAGAGCAAATTGCTAACATATAGGCCCAAGGAGAAGAAAGTCAGTCGTGGTGTAGTAACAACAATAAATATTGGGGAACAGATCAGGTAACTGTTCCTATAGAATTGTTGAAGAGAGCATTAAATTTGCTATATTGTTGTACAAACCACACCAGTATGTGTTTGTGTGTGAAACATAGGCACTAGGTTCTATATAGATTTGAGGCAGCTGCGCTTACAACGCATCAAAAAATATTTCCAAAAATTGACACACTTCGGCAGTTGTTAGAGTGCAAACCACCGTGAATAGGTATTTGTGTCTTCCAGAATAGAGGTGTGCTTTCTAGTTTATTTCGGTTCAGTTCATTTCGATTAAGTTATTTCTTTTATTCACTAGTTGTTTGTTTTTGGGAGTAAGTTTGTTCATTGCCATTGTTTTATTTTTTTATACAATCCAGGTATACAAAAAAAAAAATTACGTAAAATAAGGCATTTTATTATTTTGTGCCAAAGTTAAGATACATATTTATATGCATGTATACCGGCGTAGCCGAATGGGTTGGTGCGTGATTACCATTCGGAATTCACAGAGAGAACGTTGGTTCGAATCTCGGTGAAACACCAAAATTAAGAAAAATATTTTTCTAACAGCGGTCGCCCCTCGGCAGGCAATGGTGAACCTCCGAGTGTATTTCTGCCATGAAAAAACTCCTCATAAAAATATCTGCCGTTCGGAGTCGGCTTGAAACTGTAGGTCCCTCCATTTGTGGAACAACATCAAGACGCACACGACAAATAGGAGGAGGAGCTCAGCCAAACACCCAAAAAGGGTGTAAGCGCCAATTATATATATATATATATATATATGTGTATCATTGATGTGTAACCTTCCTAAAGGTCCTGAAAAAGTTTGAAAAGCTTCTGTCAAAATTGAAAGAACCGAGAGAGTATTCTTACATTTCGCGTTGCGTAATTCAACCTTTTCGTATCGTATCCCTACTAATGAAGCGCGATGCTTATTGATAAACTTAAAATCATTCCAAAACTAAAGAATAATCATCTTTGTTTTTCATTTTTGATTTTATCTGTGGTGCTGTTCACTGTTCGGTGCTTCTTGAGAGGGTTGTCTTTAATATTCCGACCAGAGCTCTTCGTAGTTCGAAGTTCTCTATGTTGACCTGTCAAAATCTCTTTATGCTCAAAATGCCTTAATTGAGTTTAATAAAATCTCTAAATTTGTTGAGATAGATTTTTCATTTTCAAAATATCGCCTATTTTTGAATATTTATTACAAATGGCCCAACACTACTGCATAATTTTATTCACGACGTTATTAACAGTGCTGTTGAATGTCCCCACTTGTTAGAACGGATTACATTTAAGGTCTTCAAGCGATCTCTTCGAAATTCTCTTCCATTTTATTGTATTGCGATGCGATAACACAATATGCCATGCTCCATGGTACTATAAGCACCGTTAGAGAAATTAATGCCATAAGCAATGATGTCGATTTTTCTCTACGAAAGACATTTTTTTTAATCTCTTGTATTCTTATTTTTAATTGGGTCTTGTTTTAAAAATTTTTAATGCTATTTACAAACGTTTTTAGTTATTTGGTACTCTATACAGTCTGTATATAAGTTAAAAAAGAATAAAAAAGTAAAATATAAATGAAAACACGTTTTATAAAATATAAAAAACAAAATTGGGGTATGTTTCGTATAATACTCACTATATATGCATTAAGTCGTTAATTCTCTAATTTTTTATATTCAATATAAATTTTTTTTTCTTTAATTTGTCGATTTAAGCATTCAAGTAAAATCGTTTTATAATTTTTTGATCCAATTAACATTTAAAATTGTCAATAGACTTTTCAATAACTTCAGGCCGTTAGTTAGTGAATCTCTATTGACTTTAAGAAACTGGGAATTTAACTGCTTCGAAAATATACTCTATAATCAAAAGTTTGCAACACACCTTTGCCCTTAAATCGGAACTTGTTGTACTCTTCACTTGGTGCACTCGAAACCATTATAACTTGAATGTTAATAAATGTTTTCACTCTTATTTTACTAGAAAGCAAACTTCATATATCTAGCATGTCTCTGGCACTTACCTCAAATATGTTACCGACGTAAAGAACCTGGGCATATGCTTGGACACCAAACTCGGGTATTATATGGAAATCTTAGCTTTCTTAGCTCGGCGTTTTCAGACCCGTGTACTTTAAAGTTGCTATAGACTACGTTCGTAAGGTCTAGGCTTGACTATGCTTTATTTCGAGACGAAATAGATTAGCGTACTCGTATAAGCTTTATTGAACGAATTCAAAAAGTTTATAGCGAATTTACTCTTCACTCACTGAACGTATATTACCTTCTTGCTCCTTCTTTGTTAATCTTATGAATTATTGTTATTATTTGTTCGGGTCGCACCGATTGCAGGCGCAACAAAATATTGTCAATGTTGTCGAATACTCGTTTTTACCTTGATCTGGGGCCACGTTAGGTTTTCGTCGACTCCTAAAAACTCGTCAAAAAGTCTATGACGCTATGAACCTTTAGGACTTCCTATGCGGCGGTGTCCTTGAGGGTGACGTCTGCTTATTTCGTTAGCTGGTTTGCGAATGGTGTGCCCAATACATCTCCATTTACGTTCCCGTATTTCTATAGCAGTGGGGTTTTTACTGTTTCTTGCAAGGAGCTGTTCGTTCGAATTCGAATCCAGTTGTCACGCTGCTATATGCGCAGGATTGTTCAGAGACAACGGTTAATAAATGAGTGTAAGCTTTGTGTGGTAGATGCTGATACAAGCCATGTTTCACAACCAAGCCAAGTCACCAACCAAGACGAACTAATTTTATATTCGAATTAAAAATCCCTACTTGCTGCTTCCTGTACCATATCTTGTTTTTTTTTAATCTTATCAATACCTCTGTTGATTGTCCTATCCTCATAGAAAAAGTAGCTTTCAATGTCCCTTCTCGTAACCTACGTCGTGTTTCATTGTTCTTCGTTGAGTTTTCCAAAGTTAATTACGCCTGGTCGCGTGGCAAGAGCCCTCTTGGAGCTAAATATTATTGCTAATTTGGATTCGGCACTACCCAAACCAAAATTAGCTTCCTCTTATTAAACTGCTTTAAATAAAGTTTAGACACACTTGTTTTGCAGTCAGTAAGAACCTATTGTTCGCGTCTCCAATATTAAAAAAAAAAACCAAACAAAAAAGTGTAAAAGTTTAAGTTGACATGCATATTGTTCTGATCTTTCTTTTCATTAGTTTTAAATCCAAACTCGACATCTTTGAGTGGGCTAATGAAGCCTTTGGCTCCAATTTCTTTTGCAAGCTATTTTAGAAAATTAAAAAAAAAGGTATCTGATCAAAATTTTACCTCGAGTTCTTCTATAGATAATGGAATTTAATTTCATGTACTCGTATGCAGATTTAAAACTTAGGGGACATGAACGTCGAACCTTTGTGAATAGCAAGCTTCCAGTGAGAAAAGTTAACGACTTTATTTTCGATCTCTTGCAAAAACGCACTGAGTTTGGCAATTTGAATATCTGAGCTTTACAATTTTTTACACTAACTTAAAATTCTATATTTTCTATTCGTTTATTGTGTTTTATATTTCCAGCAAACTTGACCAACCTTTATACTGCACTTCACTTACCTTTACCTAAGTCTGCTTGCCCGTGGTTATTCGAATAAGTTGCTCGGATGGGCGATTATGTCAATCGTAAAATATTAAATTTTCGAACTAAAATTTACATACATAGTTTGAAAACGTTTTCTAGTGTAAGTCCATTTATACGAGAATGCAAAGCGAACAGAACTCAAATCAGCTGCCAACTGCCAAATTAATTGTCATTAGAAGTAGTGTTGTCAAGTCGAGGAACACCCTATATTTTCGGAATACATTTAAGGTCATATTCACAGGGCAAGTTTTCGGTATTCGTATTTGATGGTCACAATAGGGATCGAACACTGGACTTTTGGATTAAGAAACGATAATCACACTCAGTCACAGTGACGGTCTTATTATGTTATCCTATAAATATATGAAGTGTCTATAGTGTATTTATCTATGTACTTGTACGTACACAGCTTCGCCTTACATTCCGTTTCATCTGCATAAATTGGCGCTTAATCTTTTTTTTTTTATGCAATTTGTGAATAATTCAATACAGCTCTTAACATAAAATTCACTTCCATTTACTCCAAAACCGTCAGTTCCACTGTGTTTTGCGTTTCACTTTCGATAGGCGAATTTTCAGGTCACGTTTTTTGCCACATTGACGAGTACTCACACAATTCTGTCACATACATACATTACTGAAATACTCCACGGTTCCGAGAAATCTCGTTCACCCAAACGTTATTACGTATCTGTATGTATACATATAAATATAATTGTTTATATGTAAGCGCCTCTTAAAATAAATCGAATTCATCTTAAATGCTTAAGTGACTATTTATACTCACACACATACACGCAAATGCAGGCATGCCTACATCACACCTGCACAAATTTGACTATTTGGATTAATTTTCACATAAATTCGCATTTGTTTGTGAAATCATTACACTAGTTTTTTATACCACTTTCGCCTGTGGTAGATTACATTTTTTTATTGCAGCTTTGATTCAAATTGAAATTGAAATTTGGTATCGATTTTTGGAAAGTACTTTTATTTTCTGGATGCATTCAATTGGGTTTTGCATTTGATTTCATTTTAAGCCGAAATATTTATGTTGGTATTTTGAAATTAAAAAATAAAATGTTGCCAAATACGTGGCACTGAACGTGTGGCGAAATTTCATATAATGGAGTTACTTCAACCAAATGCGCAGAGTAAATCATTTTAAAAATTATGTGAACAATCAAATGTTTTCTTCACATAATCGTAAGCATTTAAGAAAATACAATTATTTAAAAAATTGCTTCATATAATATTAGTTTTGGTGGATGTATTGAAACTGAATGAATACATCATCATCCGCTTGGTTTTAATGGACGTCGAAAATGGCTAAATACTGAACATTGATTAATGATTGAAAATCGTGCCTCAGTTGTGTACACTAAACAACGCGTTCAATACATACGCACTTATATACGTACCCGTACAGAGTGCTCCAAAAAAATGTATACAAATTCTATGCGATTATAAAAAGAGTAGACTTGTCCTAACTACTATTAATTCGTACCACCACGATTTCTTCGCAAATACACTCCGTTGCAAAATTATAAACACAATACAATTTTTTTTTATAAAAATATAGTTCAACCAAAACCCTATAACGTAAAGTTTCAAACTTTGTAAAAAATGTTTTAAACTTCCATTAAAAATTTCAACTTTTTAGCTCGAATTTTTTTGGGTATGCAGTTTTATAAAACAAAAAAATAATTGACGCCTAGGTGTTTGACCGAGCTCTTCCTCCTATTTGTGGTGTGCGTCTTAATGTTGTTCCACAAATGGAGGGACTTACGATTTTAAGCCGACTCCGATGGTGTTTTATGAGGAGCTGCCTTATGTACAAAGTGTTATCCTGCAATAATGATCACTTCTATAAAATCACAATCAATGCAGCAAATAGAAAATGTTTTCCAAAGAGACTGTCGGCGTTATATCATGTGGTTGTCTGGGCCAGAAAAATGAGTATCCATTTTAAACCTACTCGTCAAATCCGCAGTAAGTGCCCATCTTGGCTTCTTTCGAGCTCGTCATTTGTTAATTGCTTTCAAGATTATCGAAAGGAAAACACTTGTGTCTTATCTACAGACAAATATTCCTTCAACACAAACGAGAATTAAATAAAAAATCTTTCAAATTCATATTTACCGATGGCTCCAAAACTAACTTCTCAACTTCTTTCGCGGTTATATCTGAGGATCTACAAGTTCTGAGAAAAAGTTTGCTGCACAATCACTGCTCGACATTTAGTAGTGAAATCTTTGCTATATATCAAGCCTCTCTAATAGCCTCCAAAAAGAAAGGTAAATTTTGCATTTGTACCAAAAGTCAATCTGTCATCGATGCCGTAAGAAATTTCAACAATAACAGTGCTGTAGTAACTCATGCTCGAGATTTACTTGTCAAGCAAACAAACAAATTGATGTGGATACCAGGTCACTGCGGAATTAAAGGCAAAGAGTTCGCTGATTATGTCGCGAAAAGTGTTCAAAAGGACTCTCATAAGGGCCGGCTCTGTATTTTGACGTTCTGGAAAAAACTGACTTAAAACGTCTAATAAAGCAGTGCTTACATAACAAGGCTCTATTGAAATGGAATGAGTACTTTCATCATTACGCGACAATTAATCCCTTCAAGGTAATGCCTACCTATCCACCTGAATCTAAACATACAGACATTTTGTTGTTCTCACGACTTCGTTTAGGTCACACGCAGATCACTCACAGTTATTTGTTAAACTCTGGAGATGCATCCTGCTGTTTTTGTGGGTCATCTAGAACATCAGTAAAGCATATCCCAGACGAATGCACCCAGTTTACCAATACCAGGCGAAGGATTTTTGGCACAGCTTTCCCTTCACAACTTCTAGTTAATACAACATTATCAAATGTAAATACTATATCTAACTTTCTTGAACTGTGTAACAAAGCTCATTTAATTTAATATACCTATACTTAGACATATTTTATTTACTTGTATTACACACATATTCCTTATTTTAAATATAAAACTACCAAATATTGTAATTAATCCTAGTTTATTGTAAAACCAGCGGATGGCCTGGAACTAGTGCTGTTCTTTTTTCCTGCTATTTTCTGTATATTCATATACTTAAAGTAAAACATGATTCTGATTCTGAGGAGCTTTTTTCATGGCAGAAATACACCCATAGGTTTGATATTCCCTGCTGAGGGGCGATCACCATTACAAAACACAGTTTTATAGCCCATGGATATTTTCTGTCATAGGGTATTTGCTGCCACATAAACAAAATTTCGAGCATTCGTTATAAGAAAAAACTGCATAACACCGCCAGCACAAAAATTATAAAAATCAACACGATTTTTGAGTGACTTGAAACTTTAATGGGCTATAAAACTGCATCCTCGAGAATATTCTAAAAAGTCTGATAAAATAAATTTTTCCTTTTCATGAATTTTTTTTTTTTTTTAATTTTCTCGATGTTTGAAACTTGTGGGAGAATGAATTAATTGTTCATAAAAAAACTATTAAAATGAAATAAGAAACAAATAAATTGTTCTATTGGTGGTAAGGGGCTGGACGTGCAATAAAGTTGTGTCAAAATTAAGGTGTGATTGAACAGGAAAAATTACATCAGCGGTTGCTACTAAAACTCGAATTTGTGAACTTATTGGTAAAATGACAGCTATCGAAATCTATCAGTTGTTAATATATTTGGTATGCTAACCGCCGTGTTGTCATGACCGATTAATTAGCAAATCGGCAACGATATTAAGGTATATTTTTTTTGAATTTTTTTTTTCCATTATCAATGAAAACTGTTTATACAGACATTTATTTTGAATTTGGCCATTTTTGGCTTGAACAAATGTAGCTCAAAATGTTAAAATTTTGCTGAAACTGTCTCTGATGTCCACATGCGCTATGGTCGGAAATGGAGTTGGATCAATGGAATATTTAGAATTTGATACTTTTACCAGAATACCACAGCGATTTTTTTTACTTGATTGCGTTATTATATTAACATTAATATACAATGTTGCATTTTAATTAGTTGGCTTCACTCTTTAAGTTTTACAAGATTAGATTTTGAGTTGAGCAAAGTAAGTAGTTTATAAAGAAAATATGGAAAAAATTCCTTTATAGTTCGAAAAAAGCACCGAGTGCTAGGTCACATCTTTCACGCACTGTAACTTTAGACAACAAAAACAAACACTCTTTATGACTGTGCCAAACTGAAACTGAAAACAGCTGAATTAGATTATTCCAAATATCATCTATAAATATCTCAACTCCAGCGACATCTAACGAGTGCGTTTTTTTGGTATAATTTTTTTTGTGTAATAATGAATATAAACAAATTCGGATCATAAATAGGATTTTCGGACCCATTTTTTATGAAAAATATTTCTTTAAAGTACCTTAGCATTTGTTAGCATCACCTATTGAGTACGAATAGCCCCAGAAAGCTTGCTGGGCATGCGCACAACAATTCGCCAGTAACTTGTGATCTGATGAATTGCATAAGAATTTATAAACATTGAACAAAAAACACTTTCGTTTTATTTATTGATAAAAAATATATATTTAAATTCAAACGACTACCATTCAAGCAAAAGGAAACTAGAAAATTCAATCTAACCAATTATAATGACAATAGCAATGAAAAAACTCATTTCGATACTCTGAGTCATTTATAAAATATTCAAATGGTTATGACTTACTTAGTTGGCAAAGATGATATCATCATTTTAGCATATTAAAAATATTTTGGGTAAGACAAAGAGATGCCCATGTGCAAAGTAACAGTTCGAGGAAAGGAAGCATTACAGCACAGCATCAAATGAGTGCACATGACTGGTCCGAATTGTGGTAGTTGAACTTAAGAGGATTTTAGATATCTTGCCAATTTAATTAATAAAATAATAATGACAGAAGATGTGATTGGAATTTTGAATCAGATATACACACATACACACACCTCGCGACAAACCGATATCACATTAAAATAGTAATAATTTTTAACTATTTTCCTTTTTTAATATTTACTATTTTATTTTACATTAGAGTATAGCTAATAGTTTAAAAAAACAACCATAAATCCCATTTTCATATTTTATACTAAAATTATCACAAATTGCACAAACCTTTCATCTCAATTCCACGGTTTTTAATTAGAATTTGTATAAAAATTTTTTGTACGCAGTTTTAGAGCTTATTAAATTTTAGGCCAATAAAGTGCAAGTTTTGAAGTTGCTGAAAAATCTCGTTGATTTTTCATAATTTTTTTCGTTGACGGTGCTATGCAATTTTTTCATCAAAAAAATGTAGTGCAAAAATCTGGCTAGAAATTTAAATAAAACCGTAAAATTGCGATAAAAAGGTTTTTTTTTTTCATTTCTCACGTCAGAATTACCAACGCTAACTGGTTCAATGGTTGTCCTTCGGTTTGTGTAGTTTACTTGTATTGTTTTGTCAGCGTTAATTTCGATGTTCCATTTTTTGAACCAGTTTAATGTCACATTTAATTCGTTTTGTAAATTTATTTTGTTTTGCGACTTTTGTATCTTTATGAGATACCATGAGGACTGTGTCATCCGCAAATGTTGCAATCATGCTGTTTTCTGACTTCGGTTCCGGTAGATCAGCCGTGTACAATAGATACAATGTTGGTCCTAAGACACTGCCTTGGGGAATGCCTGCGTTCATAGGTTGAATGTCTGAACATGCGTCGTTATATTTAACATAGAATTTCCTGTCTTGGATGTAACTCTTAAGCATAAGGTAAAAGTCATTAGGTAGCTGTATTTTTAATTTATGGAGTAACCCAGGGTGCCACACTTTGTCAAGAGCTTTAGCTACGTCGAGGTATATGGACATGCACACTCTTCTTTTATTCAGGTCATCATTAATTTTGTGAACTACTCTATGAATCTGTTGGATTGTTGAATGGTTTTTCCTAAATCCAAATTGGTGTTGGGGTATCAGATGCATGCTTGTTATAATAGGATTTATGTGGTCAAATAATATTTTTTCTAAAATTTTTGATATTGTCGGTAGAAGGCTGATTGGTCGATATGATGTCGCTAGTGTAGCGTTTTTGTTAGGTTTCGGGATCGCTATAACTTCAGCTACTTTCCAGGTACTAGCAACATATTTAAAACTTATAGCAGCGTTGAAAATATTTCTTAGATAAATTATTGCCTTGTCAGGCATATGCTTCATAATTGGTCCCGAAATTTGATCGTATCCAGGCGATTTATTGTTCTTTAGAGTTTTTATTAATTGTTTTATCTCCGTAAGTGTGATTTTTTTAATTTGCTTCTTATTCTCGTTTGCTGCATAAGTGAGATTTATGTCGTTATTATTATTTTCAAAAGTCGTTATTATTTTTTTTTTCGGGCCCATTTCCCTTTAGTTATTTTTTTTGGTGGTAAATGTATTGTGGCGCCCACCACTTTTTTCGTCGCCTTCCAAAGTGTGTAGTTTGAGGATTTTGTTGCGTCAATATTTTTGAGATAATTGCTAAGTTTTTTGTATTTCTCCTTTTGAAGTAGGTCTCTTATATCTTTTCCCAATTTGTTTAGCTTTTTCTTGTCGTCTGGAAATCTTGTTGTCTGCCATTTCTTCCTTTGCTTTCTTTTTTGTTTTAGTTTCTTTTTTATCGTATCAGGTATGTAGACATTCTTTACTTTAGTTGGTGAAGAGGGTGTAGATTTACTAACTGCCTTAATAGTTTTGTTGTTAAAAAAAGCTATAGCTGTCTCAATTTCATCGCCTGTTTTCAAAGATACTTTTGTGTCTAAATATGATTCCAAAAGCTCAGTAAACGCATTCCAGTCTGTACGATGATTGTAAAGTGGTGGATTTAAGTTTTGTTGCGGTGGTTGTTGGGTTCTTAGTATAATTGGCGAGTGATCAGAAGAGAGCTCAAGACAAGATTCAATTGTCAGTACGTTTGGATTAATTGATTTCATGATAAAAAAGTCAAGTAAGTCAGGTACTTTCTTAATGTCAGATGGCCAGTAAGTGGGTTCTCCGGTACTTATATAATTACAATTACGCGCTCTGATGGCGTCAAGTAATGCTTTTCCTTTCGTGTTTGTTATTCTTGAACCCCACATCATATTTTTTGCGTTATAATCTCCTCCGGCAATAAATCTACTTCCAAATGTTTCAAGGTAGTTAGCGTATTGTGTTGTTTTGTTGTTGTGTTTCGGAGGGCAGTAAGCAACTGATATGGTAAGCTGGCCTAGAGTGTCATTTATTTGTATCGTCGTTGCTTGCAGATATTCTTCCATTTTGTTAAACATAATATTTTGTCCCAGTATAATAGCTGTTCCGCCGTTTGCTCTGTTGTCAGGGTGATTGGTGCATATTATTTTGTAGTTGAAGAGGAGTTTTTCTATTTTTGTATAAAGTTTGAAACTTTGATTTATATGGTTTTAGTTACACAATTAGCTGTAATAAAAAAATAATAAACATTAAAAAACAAAACCGAACAAAATGCTGATATGCTATCAATTGCCGCGGCCTGTAGGTTCAAGGGAGCCAAACTGTGAAAGTTCAGCTTTTATTGCTTCTCTTAAAACTTCCTCAGGGAAAGTAAGTGAATCCTCAACTCCAAACATTTTATGATATTTATCTATATTTTCCCAACAAAAAAAATGCTTACCAATAAAAATTGATTGAACCCTTAGATGTATGTACGCGATTTTGCTCTTACAGAAAACACTAAACACTTCATATAATCTGAAATCAAAAAACTAAACCAAATTAAAGTTTGTGATATACAAATATTAATATTGAATTTTTGTTATCTTTTTCAATTAAATTTTTTTTTTTGTTTTTTGTTTTTTGCAATATTTTCTGAAATATTTATGTGTAAAAAATCAACTAATTACTCTTTGTGTAGTATCCTGGTTCATCCGCTGTATATGCATATAAGTATAGTTGAATAGTTTTCGCCGTTTTAAAAAATGCTGTTCCGAGAAAAACGCATTTAAATATTAAAATTAGTGATGGGAAGCATTGAGTACATCGGTTGCGGATACTTTAATTTAAATCTAGGTTAGATTGAGTTATGGTGGTAGTCGGTCTGTGCTATAAATTTGCATTGTTAGCGCCGAAAAAGATTGCTCATTAACCTAATAGCACTAAAATTAGCTTTAAAAAATATTTTTTGCCAAATAAAATTTCCTTCCATTTTATTTTACTTCCTATTCTCACAACGTAGAAACAAAATCAATGTTAAACGTTAACAAAAGTTTCAAAACAGAAAAATAATAAGTAAATTACTCTTTAAAAAATATTAATTCACATTGTTGTTGCAACGAATAGTCTTAAACTATTTGAACCGTCGTAAACAGAGAGTTGTGGAGAGTAATTAAAATTTATGCAAGGGGTTGGACGTGCAATAAAGTTGTGTCGAAATTAAGAGGTGTGCACTTATACAGACTACAAACCACTGATTGAAACGGAAGAATTACGGTTGCTACTAAAATTCGAATTTGTAAAACTTTTTGGTAAAATAACACGATTATCTGAATTTAATAATCGAAATCATCAGTTGTTAATTCATTTGGAAACTTTTTGGAACTCATAAATTAGACAGTTGAGCACTACCGAGTTGCATTACTGAATAGCAGAATACTTACTCATATCGCTTTAATATTCATGTATTAATCCTACTGACTTCTTTTGAGTACAGTAAATCAGCACTGAGGACAAGTGTAATGCTTATTCGGCACTGAGTGCTATGCATTCAAACTGAGTACAATTTTCAAATTAATGTCTAATGCTGCGTAGTCTTCAGAAAGTACCAATAATTTTCAAAATCGTATACTAATGTGTGGTGCATTGTGATAATCTTGTACATACTGCTCATATATTTAATTCCTGGAAACATCGCAGGAAAATAGGCAATCTCACTAGCTCACAGGGTGTTACAATTAGTTCTGATACAGCTTTTAGGCTTTAATTTTTTTATAATATTTTTTACGATATTTTTCCCGAAATTAATTTCTTTATATCTTTTTCTGTACTCTTAGTCTTAATATATGCAGGTATTATTATATATTAGGTGAAGTAAAAAGTTCTCAACATTTCTTCACTTTCTTTTTAATCTTATTTTTATCTATGAAGTGTTCGCAAGCCGGCCCTACTCGATGTTGATTTTATTAATATTTCGAAATTATTGGAATCACCATTTTGCATTTACATTCAATATTGTATTAGATCTATTAGTAACACACATTTTTAGTCACCTACAGAATGGGGCGGCATCTCCATCCACCGGCAGGTGAGTAGGGGCACTCCGCAAGGTGGGGTTCTCTCGCCTTTCCTCTGGGTTGTTGTCGTAAATGACTTGCTGGAGGAGCTGATGAAAGACGGGCTGCAGGGTGGTTGCCTACGCGGATGACGTCGCATTAATCGTTAGAGGAAAATTTATGGATACTCTGTACAACCTGATGCAGGGATATCTTAACGTAGTTGTTAGATGGGCAACGGATTGCGGCCTGTCGGTGAATCCTCTTAAGACGGAGCTCGTCCTATTTACGAGGAAACATAAAACACCTCTCAACTTCCCTCACTAGGGGGCGCTCCTCTGAGACTCAAATTCAGGCTACCGGACCACTGCAGTGTGTTCCAGGCAGAGGTAGCCGCAATCAAGGAGGCAGCTGATTGGCTGCTCAAATGCGTATTAACGGTCAATAAAGTAAATATTTACTCCGACAGCCAAGCGGCAATAAGGGTCTTCGGGTCTATTACGGTGCATTCGGAATTGGTCAAGTAATGCTTGACCTCGCTTTCGACTGCGTCCGAATTCTTTGACATCAGCCTCATCTGGGTTCCTGGTCACAGCGACATTGCTGGAAACTGTGAGGCGGATGAGCTGGCCAGACAAGGGGCATGTGAGGGAATTTCCCCGCGAAGGGAGAGAATCGGGATCCCCCTGACTACCTGCGATCTGCTCCTGGAGAGATGGGCATTGCCCCGACTTAGCGAGCGCTAGGCAAGTACACAAACGTGTAAGGTCGCGAAATCCTTTGGCCACGTGTGGACCGGAGGCGCTCGGGTGAGCTTCTAAGGCTGACAAAATATCAGCTCTCTAATCTCGTGGGTTCTCTCACAGGACACAATGCGCGAGGAATGCATGCTGTGAGACTTGGAATCACCTCGAGTCCTTTTTGCGCTGGATGTATGGAGGATGAGGTGGAATCATCTCAGCACCTTCTCCTTAGCTGCCCTGCTCTGGCGGGGCTAAGATCTAGGCATCTTGGCTCCTACTTCTTTGCCACGCCTGCTGATAAATTTCATCAGCAGCATAAAGCGGTCGAAGAAGGCATCGATTTTTCGTACCTTTATTATGGATTGCTGTAATACGAACCTGACAAAGAACAGTTTGGAAGTGTAATGCCAACTTTATATCATCAAATATGTTACTAGGAATGTAATGAATACGGAATAAAATCAGTACTTTTTACTTCAGCTAATATGCATTTCGTGCTTTAAAAAGAGCTTTTCGATCACTAGTCTGTTCGATAAAATTTTTTTTTGAATAACTCAGATCTCGAAGAGAATGCAATGAAAAATAAGAATAAATATTATAACGAGGTGATGAAATATTAGACATAGGCTGTGTTCGTGAATGCGACATGACTTGCAGCATAAGCATCAGTGGCAACACTGCAAGTTTGACATTTGATACTTCTTATACAATTTTTGACAATTTGCAAATACGTTTGTTTGCATTTTTGAACGCGTATAATACTAAAATGGAAATTTTGCTGAATCTAACACTAGACGAAATTTTTGAGCAAAGAAAAGATAGATCTTCTTAAAAAGAAGGCTATTGAAGTCAAAATGTTTAGGTACAAATGTTTGTCTTTAAAAAGAAAAATACCTAAAAACAAATCGTTTATTAAAACAATAAAGTCGTTTCCCGAGGACATTTTCTATTCCCATTTCCGAATGAATTGGGACACTTTTAAAGTAAGGTTTTATAAGTCTTATGAAAATTAATAATTTATAGTTTCACTTTAATTAGGCTTTGGAAAAGGCTTTGACTCCACACTGGGTAACTGCAAGGCTTGGCCGTGATGGTCATTCGTTAGAGAACTGTCTGTACATGACATTATGGAAGCTATGCAATAGCAGGATGACGTTCGACAGCTTTCGGATCGCTTCAACATTGCAAAAGGAACATCACACCGTGTATATTTCAAGCAATAACATCTGGCGAGTTACAGCTGGCACCAAGAGCTGTTATATTGGGGGACTCTGCGTACCCCATATCGCAATTTCTAATGATACCTCACAGAGACTATGGGCATCTCAGTAGGGAACAGAAGACTTTTAATTCCCGTTTAAGCTCAACGCGAGTATTTATAGAACAAGCTTTCGGGATTTTGAAGAAAAAGTTTAAAATTTTAAATTATATTGAAGCTTCGAGCTCCGATTTAAACTCGTCCTCCATATTCAACCGTACTCTCAGCAATAACTGTGTCCGCATTACTGAGATTCTCACTAAAAATTTAAAAATAATAATTTGTACAATTATTATTAACATAATTTAACTAAATTTCAATACAAAAATTAAAATAAAACAGTTTTGCACTTACTTTTCATCAGACATCGTAGTTAAATGCAGTAAAAAAATTTTTGATAGAAATTATGAGTGACAACTGATAGAATTGTTGTCTTTTTGAACGCTTGATTATTGCAGTGCTACCATATTGGCATTTCTGAACGTTCTGTTTGTTATGCAATTGTAGTTTGCCCGTCATGTTGCATTTACGAATAAACCATATCGTTCATTTGCTGCAAGAGTGCGATAATTGAAAAAAATATGATAAAGTATGTAAAAGAAATGTGCGCAGGAACTCTTCTTTTATGATGTGTAAAATTTTCATTGCGATATCAGTAAAAATCGATCTTACTAGAATTTATTTTTACTGAGGTATGCATAATAAATTGAAAACTTTGAAGCCGTTTCTCTTAATTTTTATTTTTTTCAAGCGATATGAAAAAATATTTAATAAACTTACCAAATCTTTTCTTTTTCTCTTGTATTACGTTTCTTTAAGCATTAGATATATGAAAAAACAACTAAACTTGTAAAAATTATTTATATATATAATTGGCGCGTGCACCCTTTTTGGGTATTTGGCGTGCGTCCTATTTTTGGCGTGCGTCTTGAAGTTGTTCCACAAATGGAGGGACCTACAGATAAGCCGAATCCGAACGGCAGATATTTTTATGAGGAGCCTTTTCATGGCAGAAATACACTCGGAGGTTTGCCATTACCTGCCGAGGGGCGACCGCTATTAGAAAAAAACTGTTTCTTAATTTTGGTGTAGTCACGCACCAACCCACTCAGCTGCGGTGCACTTCCGGTGCACACAGAATATTATAGCCTTTGCAATCCCATGACCTCGGAAAAATATACCTATATTTATTTTTCTTTTCTTTTTATACGTCTCTTTATCATTATTGAATTTTCCCTATTAACTTCTTACTTGGAGGCTAATAATAAATTTTAAAATCTTAATCATTCTTTATTCTGCATTTCCTTATTGTTTTTATTTGTTTAATTTCATAGTCGAGTGTTATTTAATACGTTTAAAATGGATTTTGCAAGCTGATTGGGATATGTAGACAGTTTAGTTTTATATCTTCACAATACAACTTGTTGATGCTTCTGATGCATTACTTCTGCTTTCACTATTGAACCTGCAAATTTCATTTCTTTGTAATTACTTCAGTTTGCAAAGTAAAAATTCAACAAATGGATATATGTAGATATTATTATCTAACAACGAAACCCAGCCTGAGTTGCTGTGCTGCTAAAGTCAAGTTTGTTTTTTCACATTAAAAACATTAGTGGTATTCACACCGGTCCTGTTACTTTGCTTTTTCGTTAGTTTGTGTTTCGGTACAACTTTTAACTGCGAAGTAACTCTTACTTAAGTCTCAGTAGTCTGGTAAATCGTTTCACAACTGATTGAGTTTTATGGAAAAGTGAAAGCGCCGCAAGAAAAAACAAGAGAAAATGCTCTTCCTCACTACATGTTTTCTGTCGCGTGGGCGCTTTTTCTTTAGAGATTTCACTAAAAATAAGTTCTTCAAAAAAAAAAAAAGCACGAAGCAACACTGAAGGCGAAATTGGACGGAAGGGTTGGTGGGGGAGTATTCTGTAAGGAGCCTCCCATCATACTTAAATTTAGGCTCCCGGACCACTGTAGTGTTTTCCAAGCGGTGAACTGGTTGCATAGTTCGGTAATTACCGTTAAGGAAGTAAATATTTACTCCGATAGCCAATCGGCAATTAGGGCCTTGGACTCGCTGTTTGTGCGTTCGAGATTGGTCGGGGAATGTCTGGCTTCCCTCTCGATTGCATCCGAATACTTCGTCATTAGGTTCATTTGGGTTCCCGGGCACAGCGGCAGGGAGGGAAACTGCTGGGCTGATGAGCTGGCTAGACAGGGAACTTTGGAGACGGTTTCGTCGCGAAATGTGAGAATTGGGGTTCCCCTGAGAACCTGTGGTCAGCTCCTGGAAAGATGGGCCTCGAGTCAACTCAGCGAGCGGCGGGGTGGTGCGCAAACGTGCAAGGTCGCGAGATCCTTCTGGCCACGGGTAGATCGGGGACGCTCAAGGGAACTCCTAAGGCTAACAAAGCCTCGAATTTGGTGGGCATCCTTACCGGACATTGTCCGTTAGGTGTTTATGCCGTGATACTTGGGATTGCCTCAAGTCCGTTCTGCAGAAACTGTCTGGACATCTGGCTCTCACTTTTTCGCTACGCCTGCGGATATAGCCGGTGATAATATCATACATTTGGTGAAGTTCATCAGTAGCTTGTTACGGCTAACTACAAACGCAAATCAGCCACCGTCGGCGTCGTAGTAAAATGGTCATCATCGTCTCTAATCCCAAGGCTCCCTCTTCGTTCCCTTCTCCTTTCTTCTCTCCCATGTATGGCACCACAACGGACGAATTTTCTAATATTTGTCCAAGTGAGCCCTTAGCTAGGGCAGCCATTTAACCTAACCTAACACTGAAGGCGTCTCATTTAGGCAAACTTACTTAAACACTTTGAGCAGCTTACAAATAAAAAAAAAAATTCGAACTCCGGTTCGCTGAGTTACCAAAGTATCAGAAAATTGTCAAGCCCATTCTGGCTGGCTTTGTTGCTCATAAGTATGGTAGCTTGTTAATTTTATAAAAGAAAAATACCTATAAGAACTATCGACTAACGAATTAAAAAGGACGATGTGAATAGCTCTATTATATTTTCTCCCCATCTTATATAAAAAGAAATAAGCTGAAAATTCGAAAAACACGGATTCACGTAAATTAGTTTTCCCCCTAAAGTCTTCATAAATTTAAAATCATCCACAATACCTGTTACTTTTGCCTTTTTATTCCGTATGATAGTCATAATTTCTACCTTAACACACAAAACAAATGAGAAATGTTTGCCACATCTTGGCAAAATTGTAAAATCCTTTACCATTCATCGCACTCTCTCTGCAAGTATGTATGTATGTATGTGTATGTACGTATGTATGCCTTGTGATTACGAAATGAGTAATTTGGAAATCCTCTTATTTTTCTGCTTGCTATTAAAAATACTTGACTTCGTATAATAAAATTATCAAACTCATCCGCGAGTTTCGAAGACTTCGTTTAATCCGCAGAATAAACAATTTTACGCTGAAGATGTTGGCAACGATGGCCACCGCGATGCTTGGCACGCGCTCACTGCGTTCAATTTGTGAAAGTTTCGCAAGTGGCGGAAATAATGAAATTAAGTTTAATTTAGCGTGCTATACCTTGTTTACTTTATGGTGAATGCTATTTTTCAATAATACATATGTATATCATTAACTTTTTTTCTTTTTCTCTTGTTTGCAGGTAAGTTTACTGAATTCCGTTAGTGGATGGGGATAAAAATGTGGGTGAGGTGCTCGTTTTATGTAAAGTAAGAATAATACTAGAAAATGCGAAAATATTTTGTTTATTAGTCAAGCACTGATAGCATAAACGTAGATGTACGCTATCAGGAATATTTACCAACAAGTATACATATCTATACAAGGAGTGTGCAAATGCTTTTTAAGAGAGTAGTATGTTGTTATTTAAATATTTTAACTGGCTAGAAAATAGGATTTTTTTTATGTTCTTTTATGGTACGTTCAGTTTTTTTCCTATTTATTGAAAAATATTTTTATATTGGGAACAATGAGTATATTTACACATTTGAATATACATATTTATATTTTAGGCTTCAAAAATTCATATACCGTAGACCGTCGTAGATTTTCCTGTTTATGTTTCAGGAAAAAGTTTTCAAGATGGCATTCTAAAGTCTCGGCCTATTGGAATCCAGTAATATCGTCTCTTACAAATTGTTTAATGCTTCAGGATATGACTTGATCTGACATTCATTCTGGACACATACATGATTTGAGTCTCCGCTTTCTCCGTCAGATAATTCCTCAGTATTAATTTCGTCAATGGCAACGTCAATATTATTGTCTTCTGTATTAACAACTTCGTCGATTAACAAAAACTCTTCTGTATACTGACCTTGCTGATTTTCATTTAAAATCTTTATCAAAGCCGCTAGTGTCGATATGGGAATATCATCCTCTGCCTCGAAGTCAGAACATTCAAGCGGAGCTTTTTGAAACCCGGCTTTCGAAAAACAATTCTTAATTGTTTCTGCCGTTACGTTGTCCCATGAAGATTTAATAAAAAAAACAGCCTCCAAAATGTCAAAAGTTTTTGAAAATCTGTCCATTGGAATGCTTCCTAATTTTACCAAAATATGTTTGATTATATGGCATCTGTAATGACACTTAAAATTTTGTATTATACCCTGATCGAGGGGCTGACAAACGGATGTTGTATTAGCAGGTAAAAAGATCAACTTTATGTTATCTAGTTTAATATCTCGAGGGTGAGTTGTAGCATTGTCCAAAAATAATAAATTTTTTCTCTTCTGGCAGCCCATTTTTTTATCAAGCATTTCTAGCCACTCACACATAATTTCACGAGACATCCAAGCTTTCTGGTTTGACTTCCATTCCACTGGCAAACTTCCTATATTGCCTCTTTTAAAGGCGCGTGGGCATGCTGCTTTTCCGATAACCAATGGCTTTTCTTTATCTCCAACCATATTGGCACACAATCCTCGAAATTAACCTCGGAAGATTTCCCACATATTCTTTTGAAAGTCACATTATGACGCCTACGCCATTTCTCCAACCATCCATTTGACGCAGAACAATTTTGAATACCTAATCGGCCAGCGATTTCTTTTGCTTTTTCCTTTATATAATACCCGATATTAGTACATTTTGGCTTCTGGCCTTAACGAACCATTCGAAACTCAAATGGTCAATCTTTGAGCCATCCGTATTCTTTTAATATCTTTTATTTCAACTATTGTCTATCTACTATCTTTGATGTCCGTGGATTAGAGTATCGCGTCCACTTATGAGAGGTTTTTATTGTTTTCTTTACACATTTGTTCAGTGATATATTTTGCTTGTCCGTTACCGAGAGGTCCGCGTACGTTTTCGAGAGGTGATTAGAGCAAAAAAAATGAGAAAAAGTGTCCGCGTCCGGTTATTAGAGTGGAATTCGTTCTAAAAACCCAACATAAAGTTTGGTTCCTCAGTTTTTGTCCGGTTATGGGGAGTGCCCGCTTATTGGAGGTGTCCGCAAGGGGAGGTTCCACTCATATATATATATCTGTCTCGATAGTTATCTCTTATGCATATTTATTGTATGAAAACGTAGACAATTTCTTAGAAAGAGCATCACTCAAAAACTACTACCCCGAGCTTAACATTTTTTACGCTGTTACAAAGCCTTTGCCTCGTAGATGGATGGATTGTGTGCCTCTCTCATTTTCAAAGGGTTTTGCCACCTGTTCGCATATTAAAAACGTAATTTGTTAAAGGAAATGCATAATTTTTACAGCATAGATATATTAAGGCAAATATTTTTAAGAAAAATATATTAAAAAACAATTTTTAATAGCGTTGCGACCTGAATTTTATTACTAAAATAGCATCTTGTCTCAAATACCTCTTGAATATTAAGAGTTGGATGAGAATCTTAAATGAGTTTCCAAAAAAAATTGTTTGGCTAATGTTGCCACTTGCTTTTTTTAGAAACTGATAAATTGATTACAAAAAGATTTACATTAATTGTAAAATTTTAAAGCTAAAAAAGGTAAATATAGCTTTAATCCAATAAAACTTTTAAAAGGCGTTGCCATCTAATTTTAAAGAAAAGTTTAAATTAGTAACAAAATGTAATTAGAAGTAAGAATATGGAAATTAAACAAAATGTGTTTAGAAAATTACCAACGATTTTAAATAAATGTGTGTGTGATGTTGCTACCTAATTCTTAATTAGCAAATGAAAAAAATGGAAAGAAAAAGTATGTATTAGGATCACGCAAATTATGATTGACAACCGTTTAATTAAAAAATTATTTTGTAATGGGGTTGCCACTTGGTTTTTTATTCAAAGGGTATTGGAATTGCCCTCTAATATGAAATATGTAAATTGAAATTGAAATTAAATTCCAGAAAAATAATCTTAAGGAATAAATAAAATGTAAATGAATAGAGGTTTACAGATGCGAACCTATGTTCCCCTAATTCCGAATGATAGTCACATACCAACTCATTTGGCTACGGCGGCCGCTGGTATAGAATTTGAAAAGAGTTGCAAAGAGTGGATTGTAAAGCACAAGTTCTCCGCACATCGGCCGATAGCGATCAGTACTTTATATCACTGTACCTTACATTTCCTAGTCAGAATGGAAGGAGGTCAGGTTGCCGATAAGGAAGTAATTACTTTCTACATTGACGGGTAAAGCAGAAACTGTGAGTATTGGGAAAGGTTTCTTATTCTTAACTGGCGCTATAACCGCTTACGCGATTTTGGCCGAGTTTAACAAAGCGCGCCAGTCGTTTCTTTCTCGTGCTAACCGGCGCCAGTTGGACACACCAAGTGAAGCCAAGTCCTTCTCCACCTGATGTTTCCAACGCAGAGGAGCCCTTCCTCTTCCCCTGCTACCACCAGCTGGTACCGCATCGAATACTTTCAGAGCCGGAGCGTTTGTATCCATTCGGACAACATTACCTAGCCTGCGTAGCCGCTGGATCTTTATTCGCTGCGCTATGTCTATGTCGTCGTAGAGCTCATACAGCTCATCGTTCCATCGCCTGCGAGTCCTGGCGAGTCCCAAACCCAGCGCACAACCAGCTATCCTGGGTTGTTTCGCCTTCTCACGCTAGCTCACTCCCGAACGGGTGTTCGGAAGCTACCCAGAGAATACGCGGGCTAATCCCGGACGTTGTGAGCTGGCCACTCCCAAGTGAATGGCGATCAGTATTTTCCCCACTTGCGTGGACTTCTACATATGGAACCATCCTGGGAAAGGTTTATATGACGCAAAATTTTGTATCGCTCAATCACTAGCGTAGTCAACGCCGAAGCGGGCATGGTATGAAACAGGCTTGTAAAGATTTAATAAATAAGATACTAGTTATGCTATTTTTGGTATTTGATGGGACCAAGTTGGTGTTATTTATTATGTACTGTTAAAACCAAGCGAAACCATCACTGGGGATCGGTATCGACTTCAATTGATGCGATTGAGCCGAGTACTGCGCGGGAAGCGGCCGCAACGCTTGGCCTCACATTGCCAAACCCGTTGAAACCAACCTGGAAACACTGAAATGGGAAACCCTACCCCACCTGCCATATTCGCCAGATATTCCGCCGTCCGATTATCACCTGTTCCGATCGATGGTTTTTTTTCGGAATAAAGTTGTAGTTTCATCAAAAGAGAACTTAGTTGCGCACCTAATATTTAAAAAACGATGGAGTTTCGAGAAATAAAAACATTTTCCCTAATTTCCTTCCAAAAATACTTTGAAATATTTAATTCCTTGGCAGCAGTTCTTGATCCAATTAGTTTTTACATCGCGTCTACTTCAAATTTATATTCGGCGTACATATAAAAATTTTAAAATATCTTTGCGTATTTATCAACACGTTTGAGTGCTTACGCGTGTGCTTGTAGACCAGTTTTGGGTTTTATCTTCTATCTGTATATTTTGCCTAAAACCAGACTGGCAACAAATCAACAGCCTGGCCTTTAATTAAATGTCAGCAGCAAATCAAATTTTTATTTTGTTTTTGCATTGGTTTCTGTTTCTAAATAACTGGTAGGAATGGCAAGGTTAAAATATTTTTGCGGCAAATACAGTTCAATTGAGATTCGCATGATTTAATTAATTTCGGATTCAACAAAAAACTTTTATTATTCAAGGTATCTTAAAGGATATTTGTCGTGATTGCAAATTTCTCATTTTATATATATTTACTGTGTAAAAAGTGGCCTTCACAGAAAAATTGTATACCAGATATCCGCATAAATAGATTCGGCCCACCTAAATTATTTGTAATTCATTGTTTTATTTTGTTTCATTTTCAAGAAATTTTTCAGTCAAGGGACACCAAAGTTAATTATCAATGCAAGTATGGGTAAATCAATATTTCTTCTGAGCATTTCTTTTGTTTTCTCATTGGCGCACTAACCACTTAAATGAC
>JAYXIM010013418.1:0-87771 GCA_037575425.1 Anastrepha fraterculus | reverse complement strand
TATGATCCACCTGTTATACTCTCTGGTGTGTGCCAAATTACCGACACCACACTTATATGTTTACTTCAGAACGTTTATTACTTCTAATTAGTTAACAATATTAAATGCTATACCACATACAATTCATTTAAAGGGTTTAATTAATTCAGCTTATTACGATCGACCTCAGCAACGTGCTAGTCTGTCATCTCAATTATAGTACTTTTTGACATTTTAGATCAGGGTTGCCATATTACTATTTCGCATTCCTCAACACCTCCCTTTGTTAGGAAGTATCATACTCATTCAAATATGCTGGTGGTCTACGAATCCTGCGACTCGTTGATGTTCCTCTATTCGTTCCTTCATGTGCATTAGAACAAGGTGGTTTCCACTAGGGGAGCCACTTCAACAGTTTCTGGCTGTAGTACGGGTTGATTTTCTTCATTGAACCGTGGTAGTTCTGTGAGATCAAAAACGTCGCATAAATATTTAGTCACATCGCGATTGCCAGTATGGTTTCCATACCGTTTTACCATTTTATTTGCATGTGATCTAATCAGTTTTGAGTTGCCCTTTACTTCAATTCTGACATTGTAGTTCACAGAACCAATCCGTTCTATGATAACGCCAGGAACCCAAAACGTATCATTGCCTTGATGCCATTTAACGTTTACAAGGTCTCCATTCGAAAATTCTCTAGATTTTGCTCCGTGTTTGACATTAAACTGCTTTTCTTGTTTTAAATTTCGTTGTTTGATTTCCGTTGTTTGTGGTTTAGTTAAGTCTAACGTTGTTTTGATTTTCCGGTTAAGGAAGGCTTCTGCCGGAGATTTACGTTCTACCACATTCGGATTTGGTGTGGATCTATACGTTTGCAAAAATGTTTGCAAGTTTTCTGAATCCGTTCCATCCATTTTTAATTTTTTTAATGCCCTTTTCAGTGTATCTACGAACCGTTCCGCTTGTCCATTGGACCGGGGATGATAAGGCGATGCCCTTATGTGTTGAATACCCCGCGATGTTACGAATTGTTCGAACGCTCCGCTCGTAAATTGTGTGCCGTTATCGGAGACCAGTGTGTCACAATCTCCGTAACGTTTTCAGGCCATTTTGAGAATGCATCTACGATTACGAAGTAATAAAAACCATTGCGTGGTCCTGCTATATCAATGTGTAACCGTTCCATTGGTTTTGTTGCTAACGGCCATGATCGTAGTATATGTTTTACAGGCATTTTTGCTGTTGATGCACAAAGTTGACAATTTCGTGAATACGAGACTATATCTTCGTCCACACCAGGCCAATACACGTAACTCCTTGCTAACAATTTCATCCGTTCTCTGCCTGGATGTCCTCTGTGTAGTTGACGTAAAATTCGTGGTTGTAATTTCTTCGGAATCACTATGCGTTCATGAAACATTAGGCACTCTTGAATCACGCTGAGTGCATCTTTCCGTGCATAAAGTGGCTGTAATTCTGGTGTTATTTCTTGCTTCCATCCATTTGATAATGCGTTTATAACAGCTTGGGCCGTTGAACATTGCTTTGTAGCTTTTCTTATCATTTCAAAACTCACCGGAAGTTTTTCACATTGGTCTTCAATAATCGTGTTCATTTCTTCTTCCATTTGCGTACAAGCTATCACCATGTCTTCATGTTGCTTTGTGTGATTGGCTATAAGGCGCGAAAGCATGTCTACACATCCAAATTCTGTTGTTTTAATGTATTGGATATTGAAGTCGTACATCATCAATATTAGTGCCCATCGCTGAAGCCTATTTGCTGCGTACGTTGGGATGCCCTTATTTTTACCAAATATTGCGATTAGCGGCTTATGATCCGTGCACAATGTGAACTTACGTCCAAAAATAAATCTGTGGAACTTCTTTAGCGCAAAAACTAATGCTAAAGCTTCCTTTTCAATTTGCGATTACTTTTGCTCTGCATCCGTTAAAGCTTTTGAGGCGTGTTGTATAACCTTCTCTGATCCGTCCGGAAAAACGTCACAAATAAACGCACCGATTCCTCTATTGGAGGCGTCTGCTGCCACTTTCAATGGTAAATTGGGGTTATAATGCGTAAGCATTAAATCTGAATTTAAAATGCGTTTGAATTGCTGGAAGGCTTTTTGGCAATCAGCGTTCCAATTAAACTTTTCATTTTTATGAAGTAATTTGTCCAAAGGTGCTCTGATTTTGGACATTTCTGCGATGAATTTTCCATAATAGTTTACACTGCCCAGAAATGCTCGGACTTCTGACATATTTTTGGGTTCTGGTAGTGCTAGAATCTGGCTTATTTTGGTTGGGTCAGGTTTTATGCCTGTTTTGCTTCAAATGTTTCCCAAATATTTTACCTGTGCAGCAAAAAATTTGCATTTGTCGACCCGAAATTTATACTTCTGTAGCTGTTGCGCCACTTTATGCAGGTTTTCGACATGTTTCTCAAAGGTTGCACCGCCTATAATGATGTCATCTATGTAAGCGACGGTGTCATCTATGCCTACTAATATGGTGTCCATGATTTGTTGGAACGCTCCTGGAGCGCTTTTGATACCTGGTGCGAGTCGACTGAACGTAAACAGACACATATGCGTGTTAATGGTGAGCAGCTTGGCTGACTCTGCTGTGACGGGTATCTGTAGATACGCGTCTGATAGGTCTATTACGGTAAAACAATGACTTCCCGCGACCTTTGCGTAAATTTCTTCTGGCGTGTGCAGCGGATATTGATGCGGCTCTAACCATGCGTTTAGCCCTGATGAATAATCGCCACAGATCCGAACCTTGCCAGACGGTTTCTTCACTGCGACGATAGGCGCTGCCCATTCAGAAAATTCTACAGGGGTGATAACCCCTAATTGATGTAATCTATTTAGTTCTTCTTCAATGTACGGTAGCATGGAATATGCTACTGGCCTTTTGCGCGAAAAATTGGTTTAGCATCCGGCTTTAGATGCAATGCTGATGTAACTGCGCTACAACTTTCCAGATTTGGCTTGAATATGTCCGCATAGTCTTGCTGTATATGCTTCAAAATAGTAGATTGTTGATCTTGACCCGATATGATGTTGTTACAAATGAGATTGAGAGGCTTTTCCCAAATATGGAAAATGTAACACCAGTCAACTCCTAAGATGTTCAAAGAATCTATATTTGTTACGAATAAATTACAGTATTGTACTTCCCCGTTTAGCCTAGCTTCACAAGAAAATTCGGCTAGTGGTTGAATCTTATCTTTTGATGCGCTGGTAACGTATTTGTTCTCCAACCGTATTCCCGGTTGACCCATTTGTATCCATGTGGACTTTCCGATTAGCGAGACGTCCGAGGCGGTGTCCACCTGCATTCTGACATCACACGACGGTGTTGAAGTTGCGGTTTCTATCGGCTTTATACTTACTGTTGTGTATTTGCGTCGATTAACACGCGTTATTGAATTTACTTGTAAGCAACTGTTGTGACCTTTGGTGCTCGTTTGTTGTTGCTTGTGTCGCAGAGGTTTTGTGCTTTTGCTGGCGCTGTATGAATTACAGTACCCCTCCTTATGACCGTATTTGTTGCACTTGTTACACTTTTGATTGCGATATGTACAATATTTTGCATAGTGCATGTCTCCGCAATTACAACAGGGTGTTTTTGGAATCTTCGCTTTATTTGTTTTGCTATTTTTAGTTGCATCGTTCTTGCTTTGGCGTGTATTTGCATGTATTGCGTTGGTTATTACGGCTTTTGTCTCTTCCACCATTGCTGTATCTTTCTTTAGATTGATGAATTTTTGCGCATGGCTCACCAGAGAGTTTAATGTTTGCTGTGAATCTTCTTCTAGGTTTGCCAATATTTTTATACGAATGTCGGCTTCTGTGTGTGCTTGCAACCCAAATACATAGATGAGGCATTTGAATTGATCTGCCGAAAGTTCCGACAGTCTAAATTTTTCACATTGAGCATTGACCCTGGCTGCATACGATACCAGGTCTTCCTGTTGATTCTCACTAATTTGCAAACATTTGTATCTTATACTGAAGAGCGATTCATTTGCACCGAACATTTCTCCCAGCTTGGAGACTGTTTCTGCGAATGTGAAATCTCGTGGATTTTTTTGGTAAAATATATGTTGCATACTTGTTATACGCAATTGGATTTAGCATCCTCATTAAGAGGCGAACACGTGATGCTTCGTCCAAATCTTTGCCATCGACCAAGAAAACGTCTTCGTGACGTGCATACCACGTGCCGAATGTGAGTGCGTTTGTGGCATCATAGCAAAATTCTGCTATGCTTTTTGCCAATGACTCCATCAACTGTTCCTTTGACTTTTCTACTGACTGCTTTGATCTTTGAGTCAATTGATCCAGTAATTTGCTTTGCATCTGCAACAGTTTCATAAGTTCCTCTTGTTCTGGCATTTTCGTCGCCACCTGTTGCGATGTGTGGTATGATCCACCTGTTATACTCTCTGGTGTGTGCCAAATTACCGACACCACACTTATATGTTTACTTCAGAACGTTTATTACTTCTAATTCAATTCATTTAAAGTTTTTAATTAATTCAGCTTATTACGATCGACCTCAGCAACGTGCTAGTCTGTCATCTCAATTATAGTGCTTTTTGACATTTTAGATCAGGGTTGCCATATTACTATTTCGCATTCCTCAACACTTACAATCAATAGTGATGTGGGTGCCGATAGACGAGAGCACCGACTGTTTGTTTGATGACAGGAGTGACAGGCAGAGCGCAATTAAATTCCAATCAGCAGGCAAGCTTTCATACGACAATATATTGTATAGGAGCTGATGCATACACCTTACCTGCTCCATGCCGCGGCTTTGTTGTTCTTTAGCCGCGTTATCGCTATTGCCACCTCGCCTTGATCGGATAGCGGAACGACAGTCCCGTCCTCAACGATTGGAGCATCGGGGTCTGCACATTACCTGTGTCATACTGGTTATTCTTTAATTCAGTTTATATATGGAAGTGTAATTATTACCTCAGCATGTGTGTTGATTTTATTTCATATATTCTGCTTGTTTCATAGCTTTACATTGTAAGGTCTATATGGTACTCTAGACAATGACTCGTTCACACTCTTAAAAACAAACGACTGATTTCTTTATGCAATAAAGTAGTTAATGTCCGCTCTTCTCATCATTAAAAGTAAACTCTTTAAAAACGAAATAAGTTTAGAAAATGACAATTTTTCATTGCGGGCATTATCCAAAGACAGAGAGGATTCCTTTGAAGTGGTGTTCCAGTTATCACTGGGCGATTACTTTAATGTTTTATCGTTGTAACTCATGATTCAATTATAGAGGGTTAGGTAAGTAGTGACAAGGGCGCTTTGACACTCCCTTGTTTTAGGGCTGCATTTACGAAGGATGGCAAAAAGGGAAAAATGTTTTCCCCTTCTTGCCTAAAGGTAGTAAAAAAGTACGTAAAGTAACTAATTAGTCCTGTACTAAGAGAAAAAGAAGTATATTGGTTATTTAATCTACATTAAAACAAAACGACAGAAAAATTATAGTTTTTTCTTTAAACAAATGTAATATTTATTTAGAATATTTTCGATGTTTATCTAACACAATAGCACGCAGAACTATGTGATGTTACTTATGTATGTGTTTTTTGTTCTGCCGTTCGGAGTCGGCTTGAAACTGTAGGTCCCTCCATTTGTGGAATAACATCAAGACGCACACCACAAATAGGAGGAAGAGCTCGGCCAAACACCCAAAAAGGGTGTACGCGCCAATTACATACATATATATATATATATATATATATATATACAATATATATATATATTTATATAATCTTGCAATAGATTTGAGTATATTTTATGGAAGAGAACAAAAAACAGTCATAATAAAGGAATTTAATGTGTTTAATTTACTACAATAGTACAAGTCTTTTAATACACCAAAGGTCAAAATATACTTAATCGACAGGAATGAGATGAAACAGAAAGTTTAATTTTTTTTCTTATTTCGTGCATAACAATACATGTAGATACATGTAGTATGTTACCGTAAAGACATTGCGAAAGCAGAAGTTCAGTCGATCATTTCTAAATATAAGAAAAAAATTGAAATTAGAAGAGTTAAAATAGTTTGCAATAAAAATTACAAATTTACTAGTGTATAATTTAAAATTTGTCTACCTTAATATACTTTGCGTCCCTAATATTAATAGGAAAATGTCTTAATATAAACTAAAAGTAATACATCGAAAAATTTTAGATATTGGTAATATAATCCACTTTTAGTAATTGTGATGGTTTGTAAATTTACGTATATCAATACCACGTGTCTCAGTAATGAATCGGAGAGGAAATATGAGGAATGTGGGTGCACTTGCTCGTATAGGTGTTGGAACGCTGCACATACTTCAGGCAGAAATCAAAAACCTGTAAACCAAAAACTTAAAATTAACTCACAAATATATCATTACAACTTATCTGTAATTGTAGACTTAAAAGCGCGAGGACTTGCTCGTGTAGGTGTTGCGCATACATCTACGTACAGCATATTGTTCTAGATGGGGTAAGGTATCGACGTGGACAGCCAGTTCGGAAGTCAAATTGATTTTAGAGGTAGCAGTACTAGGCACATAATGACCGTCACATGTTAAACAGGTATTTGCACCATCATACACAACAAGCTCCATGTCTCCTATGAAATTGTCCGTAGCATCACATGAGACAATGGTAGAAATACGCGCATACGTGCTTTCGTTTCTAAAAACCACAATAGTTGGGCCACCTAGCTCCTCAGCACACACCTTCTGCAGCAATTGCTCTTCTGTGAAGTCCTACAAATAAAAACTTTTTATTTATTACAATTTATTAGCAAATATTCTAAAAGAACTTACTAACTGTAGTTTATGTATTGTACGTAAGGTGGTCTCTGTTATATTTGCAAAAACGCTGCTATAAAAAACCTATAAATGAAAAAGTTTAATAAGAATTTTTACAAATGTCTGATATGGACTTACATGTATGAAAATTCACAAACCGGTGGTTTTCTGCAGCAGAAAGCCGACTCCAAATAATCGACTATCACCATATGTTAGACATAATCGACCTAAATAGTGAAAAACGACATTAATTTACAAAATAATTAGCTTTTATTATTATACTTACTTGAATGTTTACAAACAGATAAAAGATTTTCAACGAATAATAACAAAGCAAAGCGTCAAAGTGGAAACGGTGTTGCCGACCAAATAATTTGCACCAAAAGTTTAGTTTTTACTACAATTCAAAATTTTTTTTGTGAAATAGGTACTTTTTTTTGTAAAGAAGCAACACGTTTTCAAATAAGGGAGCCGATATGTCAAGAGGGAGCGAGAAAGCTGTTTACTTACCTAACCTTCTATAATTGAATCATGGTTGTAACTGTAACCGGAAACAAGATATTCAGAGGGGTATATGACAATGAAAAGGTATAATTCTTCCATACGTTTTAAAATGTACGTGTGTGCATGTGTGTATATGTTTTGCAATACTTATAATCCGCCGTTATTAATTTGTGTAATGGATTCTGTTTCACAAAATCAATTACCTTTATGAGTTTAACGCTAACTCTTATCAGCGATCTAGGATTTTTTTATAGCCACTTCATTCATTAAATATCCATACAGCATTTAAAATTATGTACTCGTAGATGCGAGTTTATAAGTTGAAGGATTTACGGAGTTTCTGCGGTAGACGTATTTTAACACTTTGATAGTCTCGGATAGACACTTTGGTAGATTTGGTGGGACGTAGCATGAACCACAATTTGATTATTAGCATGCCGTACAACAAAGTAAAACCTTCGTTTGTCCAACATTATCACATCGGCCATAACGAGTTCCTGCGGCGTGCTTCGCAGGATAATTCAATTTTCAAGGATATTAGAACCATATTATTTATTCTGAAAGCGACTGGCCTACTGCCGATCTATGAGGAAGTTTCCAGTTACGAAATAGGACCACCCACAAAACCTAATGCTTACTATTCATTTTTCATACGTGGCTTCGTGCAAGCACTCACCATTTTCAATCTCTACAACCTTGTGACGCCTGGGTCCGCACAGCTTTTTTACTCCTACAGTGATACAGATAATGTGAATAAATGGATAGAGATATTGCTGTGCATGCTGGCACATTGGGCAACTGTCGTAATTTGTGCGAGAAATTCAAAATCATTTTTGAAAATCATCAACGAAATTTTAAAAGTGGATGAGGATGTATTCGAACAGTTCGGCACGACACTGGAAAATAAATGCGGCTTCTTGCTGAAATTTATTGTGGGAATATGCATTTGCCAATGGTATTTAATGGTCCTACAAGTACTAGCGGCCAAGGATCCGCTTACCGTCAATTCGTACATATTCATTGTCTTTTACGCAGTGCAGAACAGCATGTCAACCATTTTCATTGTATTTACGGCAGCTTTATTAAGAATCGTCAAGATGCGTTTTGCTCATCTAAACACGATTCTGAAAGGCTACACGTACACTAAGCAACGTAAGCTGCGCCGTTTTTTAAGGTGTGGTAGAAATGCTCATTCGATGGATTTGGAGGGGATGGATTTTGCGGAGGATTCCTTGTTTACATATCGCATGCACAACAAATTACTGCGTATCTATCGCTCAATTAATGACTGCTGCAGCTTAATTCTGGTGGCATACATGGGCTACGCTTTCTACACCATCACCACCACTACTTATAACCTCTTTGTGCAAATAACAACACAGAGCCCTACGTCCCTAAATGTATTGCAGACTTGCTTTGCCTGGCTAGCAATGCACACCTGTGTACTGGCACTGCTGTCGCGGAGCTGCGGACAAGCCACTGATGAGGTGAAAATCGTACTACATTTTATAGAACGAAGTTCTTTTAAAGCAATACATTTTTTTGAAAGGCTAACGGGACGTCGCAGGTTTTGTCACGCGTCTATAACAAATCCAAGGATTTCAAAAATATCGTAAACGCATATTTTAAATAATCACTTATTAGATTAATTTCTCCGTTCAATTATTCATTTCAGGTTGACAAATTTTTGACAAAGAGCATTAAACAAGAGGTGCAATTTACTGCTTATGGTTTTTTTGTAATTGACAACTCCACACTTTTCAAGGTATTACCTGCCAACACTGCAGATAAAATCCCCTTTATTTGTGTTTTTTTTTTAGATTTTTTCAGCTGTAACAACTTACCTGGTTATCTTGATCCAATTTAAGCAGCTAGAAGATTCCAAGCTAGAAGACGACTCTGTTTAAGCTTAATACCCAATAAAAAGTGCTTCTCTTAGGTCACTATTACCAAAATTCCATTTTTATTCAATCATGCTACACACACAGAGATATACAAAATTCTTCTACAAATATTAGAAATTGCAAATGCGTTTTGGTGTTTTTCCTTCAACCACTAGTTCTTAAAAAGTAAGAATTACAAAGCGAAAATGCTAAAGTTATCCATCATGTATGTCAGTGCTGCAAAGAGATCTTGATGCACTGTACTCTTTTCCTCAGCTTGTACTCACAGTGTGTTTAATTTATTTTTTATAATACATACAAACTCAAATAGCACACAAAATATTAAACGTAATTTTGCAGCACGATTTTGTTTAAGTCTTGGTTGAACATAAAAGAGCTGGGAACTCATTTAGCAGTTGATAAGACTCGATTTTCGCCTTGTTTCGCCAAAGAGAAATGAGCAAAATCTGTCCAACGCGAAAGCAGCTATTGTATCTGCCACCAAAACAAGCACAAGCTTTTTGCGAAACTGAAATTAAAAGTTTTTTTTTTAATTAATATTGATTAAATTCAAATAACAAACTAAAAGGTAAAACTAATAACTAGCCATAAATTGCAACACAGTTTAGTTCCAAGTAAGACATATTCTTGTATACAACTCACATCTTCTGGAAATGATACGATTTCAAAGGTTTCAGTTAGATCGGATGATAGGTCCAAGGATAGGAATAACACTAGTCCAGTTGACACCAATATGGATGTCAGTAGGGGGCGGTTTTCACGTAAACTCTCCATAAAAGGATGCCCCTGCCAAGATTCAATATAATGAAACGACTTAAAAACTAAAATTCACATATTTTATGAGTCATTAATACCTTGTGATTGACTGCAAATGTGGATACTTGTAATGCAAGGCAAATTATATAAACAGTGCTGTTTATAATGTTTGGTTCGAATGTTTGTTTTTCTTCTGGATCCATATCTATGTAGAGCTTTATCTTTCCTTCCCTGTTGCGAAGTGTTTACTTTATTTAGGTGCCTCTAAAGGAATAATTAAAGAAAAATCAACTAACCTCACCGGTGTATGTGCGGTTGCCTCTTGTGTTAAGTAGTAAAGTGCGCCAAAATGAACGGCAAACTGAGAAAGTATGGTTGATATACTGTACACGTTAAATATATTTGGCAATGGTGCAGTTTTCGATAGTGTTTTTAGCGGCTAGAAAAGGAAAAATATGAATGAAATTCCGTGTACGAGTAGTAAGTTTCGATCGCTACGATTTGATTCTATATCTTACCTTCGAACGTGTTATACAGAGGAAGCAAGCAGCAATGAAAAGCCCTTGCAGGGTTGCTTGCATATCACTGAATTTGACACCGTCAATGTACAAAACAGATTGGCAGTAGGCTGATATGAGTGCGTTAAGGGCTAAAATTTTGAACATTTGTAGTGTTGTTACTAAAGTGCAGCGGCCCTGTTTGATAATGTGATTCACTACGGAAAACGGAAAAAATTACTAACAACAAACGTTCATAGATAGACTATGCTCAACATACCGCACATTATCGATGATGTTTTACTAGTAAACGGCGCAGCTATACTAGCATCCCCTAGTTTAACCACAGACGTCTCCTCATAGATTTCCTTCAGGTCCGATTGCAGACGTGCCTGTGTAGCATTTAGATTTTCCCGATGGCGTAAAATTGCTCGTTCACGCGGTGAAAGGTTCTGCCGCTCCGCCGCATTAGCGGAAGCACCGCCAATATTTCTATTGCCCCCTAAACCGCGAGTATTGACGGAGTTACCACCAGACGAAAAGGCGCCTGCCTCCGTTGTAATTGATCCTGTGCCATTGGTCACATCACGTTTCTTTTTCGCGTTTGTTGGTGCATTACTTAGAAGAGACACACCTACATGTGCATGTTTCAGAGCGCCTACGTCGTTAGTTCCGTCACCGCACATCAGAGTGTAATATCCGAGATGCTTCAAAGAAGTGATAACGAACTCTTTCTGTTTCGGTGCAAATCGTGCGCACACTGTAATATGTGGCAATATTCTTAACAAATACGAATTTTCGTGCTCCCTGAGGTATTGCAAGCCCTCGCCAGTTATACACAAATCATAGTCACTTAGCATATCCTTCAAATCATGCTTAAGGGGATAGAAAGTATCTGTATTAACTGAAATCCATTTCCATTCCATACTTTTGTCGGTTTCAACCTTGCTGGGTGTGAAGATAAGCAGTTTTTTACGTGTAAAGCGCACCTCTTTGGCTACATGACAGGCTGTTAGTGGATTATCACCAGTTATCATAACAACTTTGTGCGACGCGTGTATTAGCTCTTTGATTACGCTTTTGGAGTCTGGCTTTATGGGACACGATATTATGACAAAACCAGCGAATGTCAAGTTGCATTCAACGTCCTCCCGCTTTAACTCGCGCACTCGCTGGGCATCCATTTGACCGAATTCCTTTATACCTAAAGCCAAAACGCGAGCGCCGCGACGCGAGTATTCAAGAAATGTCTGAAAATAATTCAATTAGGGGAAGGAAAAGATCAGACTTTTTTTGGAGAAACGGTTAATCTATTAATTAATATATTTACCTTTTCATAGTTTTTAGGCACTTCTTTTAGCATTTTCTGAATAACTTCGGGTGCGCCTTTCACTGTACCAATATAAAAAACATCATTACTGAATGGCACTAAATAGCCTGCTAACACCGACATCCGTTTTAGAGCCGATGAGAAATTATAGCGGTGAAACATTCGCAAAGGCCTTAATTTGCCACGTTTTGGAATAACGCTGTCTTGCTTTGTAAGACCCCAATCGACCGAGGTGAGTATAGCCTTTTCAAGGGGATCACCTACCATCCCGTCGTCAAGCATCACCAAGGAATGACAGGAGGCGAGCACTTGAATTGTCTTGTCTTCTGCTTTATCCATTGGCACTATAGCATTGTCGTCGGCCAAACCAGCTACACCTTCAACCATCAAATTGTCTGAGGTAAGCGTTCCAGTCTTGTCGAAGCAGCAGATTTCAACTTTTCCAGCAAATGGTATACGGAATGGCTCGGTACAGAAAACATACAATTTTGATAATTGCATAAGTGAAGTGTTGACTGCCAATGTCAATTCAATAGGGAGGTCAGGAGGTATAATGGACGTCAATATGAGCGTACATTCCAAGAAAAGTTTATAGCGGCTACGTTCTGAATCCTCTGTACCCTTAATCCAAACATAAGCGGCAGCGGCCACAGCAAACACCATTAGAAAAAGGATAAACGCAAATGTTTCCAAATTATTTTCAGTGACGCGGTTAACACCGAAAAGAATTGTTCGCAACAATTTTCCCTGAGATGTATTGAAACCATTGCGCAGTACATAACCTATACAACCTCCATCTGGAGCTCGCATTGCATCTTTTGTGGGAGCAGTGTGTTGTACCACTTTAGTACCACCGAAAAGAACAGACAGTTTACTCTCACCTTCCATATCCAGTTCCTCATCAAGATTATCAAATGTTTCCAATGATTCTTTCATTTGTGGCACCGACTCACCTAAAAAAGTATATTTTATTTTTTTAAAGATGAATATCACATCTTCAATCAAAAGCTCCTCTCCTACATACCTGTCAACATACTCTCGTCAACGATGCAACTGCCCCGCAGTAATATTATATCACAGGGCACCAAATTGTCGCTTTGCGATCTTGTTATTGACACTATATCTCCAGGTACTAGCTGATCGGAGAGTATTTGCCGCCACTTATTTTGCCTAAGTACATTGATCGAATATGGTTTGTTTCCCATTTTTCTAATTTCGGCCATATTGTGAAGTTGCTGTCCAACAAGAGTGCATTCAAATATAATCATCATAACCAGCGTAAATAGCGAATAGTACCAATATTCATCCAGACACCACAACGCCACCGAAAATATTTGAAACACAAAAAACGGCGCCGTGGCACGCTCGATAAAAAGCTCATGAAATTCCGGTACGACCATTTTCATCTCATTCATCCCATATATTTGCTCTGCCATTTTTAGTGCAGTTTCCGTTTCGTGACCTCGACTACGAGTATAATGACTTAAGAACTCGTGAACGGGAAACGCAATTCCTCGAAAAAGACGCTTTTCATCATCCCAAACATATTTTGTTTTTTGGAAAACAAAGTAGTATTGCTGTTCGCCGTTGGGTAATTTGCTGCAATGCACGTGCACTAACTGAGAGGAGCCATTGTTTGGTGTTGGCACGACTTTGGCCAAAACGCCTACTCCCGGCGTTTTAACTTTACGGCAGTTAAGAAACGCAAGCAAATGCACACTCCAGTAGCAACAAAGTAAAGAAAGTATCTGAGCAAAAGCTATTACAGCTACCGTGATAAGGCCGGCCTCGTAATGAACATCAATCCCATATATAAAAATCCATGCATAGAAAGCAGCTAAATACAATAGAACAAATGGCATTACTATTCCACTTAGAACTATTGGATTTCGGAGGTGCAAGGTCACGTATTGTACCAAGTCATCAAGAGCCCGTTCTTTCTTTTCATATTTGCAACTTTTGTATGTTGAAGTTGTAGCTGATTCGGCATTGGCATCTTCCAAGTATCCGTGTTTCATTATTGAATCCTCCATTTCTCCGCTACTAATGTTGACAATAAACTTCTTTTATCAAACACTTTTATTAATGTCTCGAATCCATAATTCCCAAAGAAAGCCAACGATGCACAATTAATTAACAACTTTATTGGTCTACCTATTTTTTTATGATGATTGTCATAAGTTAGTATGTCAGATTTGCCGTTACTGACGTGTCCTGATGTTACCACACGAAAAAAAAAATAATAAAAAGCGTAACCAGTAGCGGTGTTCCCCACTAGCAAATTCATTTATCGGACTTCGCACATTAGTATTTGTTTTTTTTACTTTATCAATTTTTATTTCATAAAATATATAAATATAAATAAAGTTTGATCATTAAAATTTATAACTGACGCTATAATAATCATTTCGATCCACGGAAGGGCTCATTCTTAATTAACTTCGAATCAACCTTCGCATTACGTACTCGTCAACTAAATTTTGAGAACGTCATCTAAATTTTGCCTCATTTGTAAGTAAGTTAGTCTTAATTTCCTTCTGAATTAGGAAACAATCGTTGTTCCCTAATTTGTAAGGAAAAGAAAGAGTAAGCCAAAAAAAAATTAAGAAACGTTGATTAATAACCAGAAAATGTTAAGCTTTAATAATGAAAGCAAAACAAAATATTTTCAAAAATTTATTATGTCGAGAAGCTCGCTGAATACATCAAGAATTATGGAGGAGACTAAGATGTCTTCTGAGGAACTGTTTCAACTCCATGAGGAGCTGTTGCAGCACCTCCATCTTTTAAGAACTGTAGTTGTGTTGCTGTTACAGCATAAACATTACCTGCACATACATACAGTGGCTCACAGCTTATTTCGTGTGCCCGTTTATCAAAATAAAAAAGTTTAATATTTTTGTATAAACTTTATTTAGAAAAAAAACTTAAACGTACATTCAAAGATAAATTATTTCTTGTTACAAACATACATAAATAAACTTAAATTATTTCTTCTTAAGTAATATATTTACAGCAAAATCAAAATTATAAGTAAATCCACGTCACACCTTATTTCGTGTGCTTAACCAAACTAGAAAAAACATGATTTTTTTTTTTTAATTTATTAAGGTTTTACTAATCTAATATTTTGTAGGGTAGCCTTTTTGTTTTAATACAGCTTTTACCCGGGATTGCATGGAGCTAACAAGTTTTCCAGTGTATTCAGGAGATATTTTCTCCCACTCCATTTGCAATGCTGTTTTTACATCTTGTTTGTTGCTTATGTTATGTTTTCTAATTTTTTGATCCAGAATATTCCATAAATTCTCAATTACATTGAGATCAGGTGATTGTGCTGGCGTTTTTACCACATGAGGGCAATTCCATATAAGCCACCGTTGCACTAATTCCGACTTATGCTTCTGATCATTGTCCTGATAGAACCTGAACCTGTCCCGAATGCCTAATTTTTCAGCACTTTGTAGTAAATTATGTTTTAATAAATTCAAATAAACTGTTTTATCCATAATTTCGTCAATAAAAACCAAGTTTCCGACACCAGCTGTTGACATGCAGCCCCAAACCATTACATGGCCCCCACCGTGTTTTACTGTACCACGCAGATTCTTCGGGTCCATCGGAACCAAAGAGGTTGAATTTGCTTTCGTCGGCGAAAATAACATTCCAAAATGTTTGGTCTTTATTAACATGGTTTTCGGCAAACTCCACCCTTAATCTTCTGTTACACTCATTAACAAACGGTTTGTTTCGAGCTGTACGACCATGGAAATCAGCTTTGCGCAGAATTCTTCTTATTATTTCAGGATTACATGACTTACCAAGTACTTTTTCAACCTCTTTTGTCAAAGCTGGCGCACTAATTCGTGGGTCTTTTATAATTTTTCTTAATATCCGCCTTTCATCAGCTTCTGTAAAAATTTTGTTTGGAGCTTGGCTGCCTTTGTCAACCACTCTTTTTTCACGAGAAAAGCGTTGAATAATGTACTGTACTGTGGAAGTACTTAAATTTACAATTTCAGCAATTTTTTTCTGCGACTTTACATTTTTGCGCCTTTCAAACGACGTGACGCCCCATCACGGTATTTTTAAATTAAGCTGGACAACTTTCAATGTGTAAACTAAATAAGGATATAATTTAATATACTATGCAAAACAAATTTCCTATAATTGCTAACCGGTTTACTGGCGCCGATAACGGTAAAAGTGAACACACGAAATAAGCTGTGACGTCAATTTACCTAGTATTCTGTTTTTGTTGTAAATATTCTACTAAAGCAGAAAAAATTTGAATGCATTATACATGTTTGTAATTAGAAATAATTTATTTTTGATTAATTAATTAATTTATCCTAGTAGGTGGTTCAATGACCGACACTGCGACCTAAAAGATCTTTTGTGTCAAGCTACCTAATTTAATATGGATGATCCTTCTGATCATCCGCGAAAGTTACCCGACCACTACATCAGGTTCTAGTTTGCCTAGTTTTTCTCTGCCTTTGGAAAGGAGTTGGTTGAAAGCCATGTTCTTCCAACAATTTTTCTGCTATACGTATAAACCTTAGTATATCTGTAATAGGAGCTTTCTTTATTTCTTCCGGATCCAGTTGATCACGGTGGAAAATTTGCATTCTGGTTCTAGCCAGTGCAACGCACTCGCACAATAAGTGCTCCGTTGTTTCATCATCCTCAAAACAGAGTCTACACTCAGTGTCCCTGAGAAGTTGAATTCTGTTAAGATGATAGTTTAGATAGTAGTGGCCCGTAAGAAAGCCTACTATTTTCCTGATATCAACTTTCCGTAAGTTAATCAGTTCCTTTTTGTAGGTAAAAGGTCTAACCAACCTCTTGGCTTGACGAAGTTTCAGATTATCTTCCCAGTAAGCTATTCTGAGAGTAGGTTCCCACTGGTTTACCCTGGATTTAGCTTCCGCCCAGTTGATACCACAATATGGTTCTGGTCCTATAAGGTCTGATGACGATCCAGCCCTTGCCAGTTCATCAGCAATTTCGTTACCCTCGATTCCAGAGTGACCTGGAACCCAGCAAAGTACAACCGTATTTTTTGTACTTAATTTTTGAAGATTGTTTACACATTCTTCCACTAGTCTCGACTCCAAAGAATGAGACATTAGTGCTTTCAGTGCCGCTTGGCTGTCCGAATATATAGTTATGTGGGCCCCTTTGATACCCCTTTTTAGATTTGTCAGTGCACAGATCGAAATCGCTTGGATTTCGGCCTGGAAGACACTGGGCCATTTGCCCATGGGTTCTGAAATTTTTGTGTTGGGTCCAAAGATCCCGGCACCAACTCCAGTATTTGTTTTTGAACCATCAGTGAACCATATTAGACTTTTTGGGTTAACCCAAGGTCCTCCAATTTCCCATTCATCACGGTCTGAGATAATTATCTCATAATTTCTATTGAAGACCCGTTTCGGAATCATGTAGTCTGTTACTGAACAGCTAATATCCCTATCCGGTATTTTTCTTAGAATACTCATATGACCAAAGTCACTGTATTCCTTATTTGACAAGATTTGCATTTTTAGTGCATTTCTAGCTGCACATTTCCATATGAATATATGCAGTGGGGATAATCCTACTATCGCTTCAATTGCAGTTGTAGGACAACTTCGCATGGCACCTGTTATAGACAAACAGGCCTGCCTTTGAAGACTTGCCAGTAATTTCTTGGCTGTTTCTTGTGTGGTTTTGGGCCACCAAACAAGGGACGCATAGGTAATGATTGGTCGAATCATCATTGTATACATCCAATGAATCATTTTGGAGTCAATACCCCATGTTCTCCCCAGGAGACTGCGACATGCCCACATGGCTCTGGTGGCTTTATCTATCACCGATTTAAGGTGAGAGTTCCAATTTAATCTTTTATCCAGAACAACTCCTAAATATTTGACCTCATTGGAATAGTTTATATTTGTTCCTTCGACAGTAATTGAACCAAGGTCCAACTTATATCTGTTTGTGAAAGGTACAATAATAGTCTTGCTGGGATTTATAGAAAGTCCTTCTGCACGACACCAGTTTAGAATGAAATTTAATGTTTGATTCATAATGCTGGATATTGTTCTGTCGAATTTGCCAGGAATAATCACTGCAATATCGTCAGCATAGCCAATTACCTCCAAGCCTAACTCACTTAGTTTGACTAGGAGGTCGTCAATAACCAAGGACCATAATAAAGGTGACAAAACACCACCTTGGGGGCATCCTTTTAATGCTTTGACTGAGACTGATACATCTCCTAGAGATGAGCTGATTTCTCTGCTTTCCAGCATTGCCTTTACCCACCCTATGGTCGGCTTGTCAATGTTTTTATTTTGTAATGCTCTATCAATCGAGCGATAATCTGTATTATCAAATGCACCCTCGATATCTAAAAATGCGCATAAGGCGATTTCCTTAGAATAATGAGCTTTCTCTATCTTTGATACGAGAAAGTGAAGAGCTCCTTCTGTAGATTTCCCTTTATTATATGCGTATTGCGATTTATGCAAAGGTGTGTTCTTTTCTAGATTTTCTCTAATGTGAAGATCCACCAATCTTTCCATTGTTTTTAGGAGAAACGAAGTTAAACTAATAGGTCTATATGACTTTGGAAGTTCACAGGACCTCTTGCCCGTTTTTGGAATAAATATCACGTTGACCTTACGCCAAACGTTTGGTATGTATTCCATACTAAAGCTATTCCTAAAAATGGCAACAAGTGGTTTTATTAGTATTTCTATCCCTCGTAAGAGGAGGGCTGGAAAAATACCGTCTACCCCTGGTGCTTTAAATGATTGGAAGGACCCAACGGCCCACCGTACTTTGTTTGGGGTAAAGATACGTCCTGACAGACTCCAGGATTTTTTGTTAGCCACGACCCCTTGGTCTGGTGTTAACTGATCATCCCTCACTGTCGATGACGTATCTATAGATCCCGGGAAGTGTACTTGAAGCATATATTCCAAAGTATCTTTCCGATTTTTTGTATACGACCCATCTGGTCTTTTTAAAGTTGTAACACCGTTTGAGTGTTCCTTGCACAAAGCTTTATGGAGCCTGGCGCCCTCTGGCGCCTCGATAATACTTTCACAGTATCTTCTCCATGACTCGCGTTTAGACTTTCTCAATTCTTTGTTGTAATTTGTTAGAGCAACCCTGTAGTCGTCCCATACCTTTGTATGTTTACAACGATTGAAAAGTTGTCTTGTTTCTTTACGCATTTTGGCAAGCTTATCATTCCACCATGGGACCTTTCTAGTCACATTACGTGTTTTGACTACGTTGCTTTCGTGGTATGCTGAAATTATTGTATCACTTAGTTGAAACGCTGCCTCATCTAGTTCACCAACAGAACTTATGTTGATAGGCAGTGAATCAACCTTTGATTCTAGTAATTCCTGATATCGTTTCCAATTTGTTCTTTTAGGATCGAAGACCTCATTTCTGAGATCACTTCTACCTGGTAGATCAAACCTTATGTGTAGATGGTCTGACAAAGAGGCTTCGTCAGACACATGCCAATTTCTCACAAAGTTAGCAATGTATGGGCTTGTTAGAGTAAGGTCTAGTACCTCCTCTCTAATAGCGTTAATAAACGTAGGTTTAGTACCTTTATTACTAATGTTTACGTTTTTGCTTAACAGATAATTTAAGAGAGACTCACCTCTATTGTTGACATCCGAGCTGCCCCAGATACAGTGATGCGCGTTTGCATCGCATCCGATCACGAACTGTATGTTCCGTGAGTGACAGTGCTCAATAAGCGCCTGCACCTCTACAGGAGGTATATCGTTGGAATCGCCCGGGAAGTAGGCAGACGCACAAACAATTTCCTGTGTCCCCTTTTCCGTTGCGATTTCTATTTGGATAGCTGCCAGATCCTGGCTGGCAAACTCTGAAAGTGGAAAGTAGTTAGTGTTATTGTCTACCATTATCGCAGCCCTTGGACGCGGACAGTGATAATAAACCAACTTACATTCCTTGCTAGATAGTCCTTTAACTTGACCACCAAATACCCACGGCTCTTGTAGTAGAGCTATGGATATTTTTTCTTCGGCGAATCTCTTGCACATGGTGGCTGATGCTCCTGTGGCATGGTGCAAGTTCGCCTGTAGCACCTTCAATGTGCTCATTTTTTGGTATTTTCTGCCACAAGGTGCTGGAGCCTTGCGCCCCGAGGTCCCTTGTTTTTGTGGTCCTTATGACCCCCCACCGGCCGTGGTTTTGCTTGCTTTGGCGCCTGTGTGTGCCGAGCTCCAGCGGTAGCCTTTTTCACGACCTTTATCGCGTTTTGTCGCTCTAACGCCGCTTTGCTTGTTGAGGGTTTCTCCACCTCTTTGGGTGCCGTTTCATCAGTATGCCCAACAGCACTACTTATGGATGTTGCGGCAGGTACTTCTTGCGCGCCCAGTGGCTCTGCTGTACCAACGCTTTCCTCTGCCTTTACCCCCGCTTTATTGTTTTTGAGGATAAGGCGCACATGGCCGAAGCGATATGCAATTTTGCCTTTCAGCTCTGTTAGCTTACTCAGCGATTTGTCGTCAACCGTCATGACAAGGTGAAGTGAGGCACCTTCGGTCGACCTTTGAATCACTTTCCAGTGTTTGGCTGCCATATTGTTCTGGACCCCAATGGTCGCAAGAATTTTCTCGTTAGAGAGTTCAATACTCTGTGGGAAGAAACCCCTCACGATGAACGTTTTAGGAAAATCATTTTCCTCCACGAGCATCATTTCTAACCCACATTTCTTCTTAATAAGATCGAAATTGCTTCGCATCCATTTGGCCGTGTCATTATTGGAGCAAAGAAACAGCAACCAACCGTTCCTGTGTATTGCACCCTCAAATACTGGCTTGTTATTGTCGTCGACCTCGATCATTACGTCAATAACCGTTTCTTGAATAAGAACCAATTGTTCTTTGTTAAAAGGTGACTTAGCTAGATCAGAAGGGACAATACCCAGCCGAACAATGCTAGCCACTTGGCTAAAAGTTGGCCTTCCCACGTGCGAAGACGTTTTGGGTTTTTTGCCACCTGGCGTTTCTTTGGCTGACTCTTCCGAGCGCACTCTTTTCGCGGTGGAGGCATTTCTTGCTATTTCCAGAGCCTTCTCTCTAGAGTGACCACTTGCCATCGCTTGCTTGAAACGCCTTTTCTCAGCTGACTTCATTTTGACGAAGCCCGATGTTAAGTTCAGTTTACCAAGGTCTAAACCAATGACCGTGCATCCAGATTTTTCTGAGACAACACTATTGTTGTCTCCACACAGGGTGTCGGTATCAGAGGAGTCCATTGACTCATGACCGGATTCTAAATGTTCCGACGTTGGCCTAGGAGCCAGGAAAGGTCGGTCTTCATTAGACTGTGTGGATGTTGATGCGGGGATTTTCTTATCAGCAGCACCTGCCAAAGTAGATGCTGTTGAAGGTTGACTAGGCGCATGTCCAACAACGCTGCTCGCAGCCGAAAGAGGGTTATTTAGCCCGATGGCTGATTCGGTCGAGTTGACCGACGACGATTGCCCAGCAGCAGATTCGTCGTGATTGGTTTTTGTTTTTTTCTTGTTTTGTGTCCATGTGATTCCCACGAGTGATAGGGAAGGGAGGTCACCCACGGCAGAGCCCTTGTACCGCGGGAAGGCATTTAATTAAAACCGGAGGTCACCAGGTATCCGGAGTTCGCATATTCACGACTAAGCATCCTCTTAGCCACGCATCCCTCGGCATATGCTGTTCCGCCTTGGATTAGGAGTCTGTCTATCTTAGCCTTCTGCGTATTTATCGATTAAAGCATTTGTTAACAAAATAACAAACTACGTCAACCAACAAATACACAGAAGTTTCCAGCCGTTACCGCGTGGAGGTGATAGCTCAGGCTTCCATCAGAGAGTCAATTACGGCACGCTCCAAAAAAGCATGTTAATCTCCTTAACTCACTGATGGCTCAACGGCCATTTATCTTTGATTGTGCATTTAAATTTTTTTTAAAGTAAATCAAATAAAAATAATTTTACAATTCTTTAGTTTAACATACAGCCACACGAAATAAGCTGTGAGCCACTGTATATGGGAATGCTGTTGGGGTGACACTCCTTGACCGGATATAAATCCGTGTCGTTCCGGTAACGAAGAATCGATTGCCGCGGGAAGGATCTTTTAACAACTGCTGTCATTTGCTGGCCCTTTTTCTTATTGCTGGAAAATGGTAGGAATAAGTTAATACAATTTTCGCTATAAAATTAAGTAAATTCTTAAGAAGGGCAGCTGGGAGCTGTAGTTTCGACGATTGCATATTCTTAGATGAGATTAATTTTACTTTACCAAACGCTTCGCTAGTCATATTAAATAGGTTGCGTTTGGTTGAATGCTAAATAACTACATGAAGTGTTGTCACCTCGAGCATCGCTCGCGAATGAACTTGTCTTTTGCTATGACTCCTTTTCATCGCACCGGGTTGCCACTCTCATTCGGAGATGCAAGTGCATTAGTCTGATTTCATTTATCTCTTGGATCTCTCGACCTTGGGATTGTCTTTACACTCTATACCACCAGGTCCCCGAGATAGTGAATCCACGTTTCTATGTGGTCCTCTTTATGAAAGTCGAGACGATTTTTCTCCAGCGTTTTTTGCTTCTACCTGAGCTCGTCTTCGGTTGACTTCGAGGCATACTACAATTACGGGCAATATTTACAGTCTTCCCGCAGTTTGAACACATTATATCCGAACTACTGAGTCGTATCACTTGAGATAAGGACTTTCGTATTACTCTTCTAATGGTTTCTTCCAGCGAGGTAGACTCTTCAACTTCAACCCGATGGACTTTGTGCATTGGCTTGCTCAAAAAAGCTGTTGTTTCCTATGTCAGTACAAAATATACGGTTTCAGTTAACGCATATTTTCTCGTTGAGTATGCTGTTCGTTTCGTGCCTGAATCTTGTATACTGACACTTCATCTTTTCCGCGAAGTCTGCTGTTTCCTTCGCACATGCCCAATTAGCTAAACGCTCGATCTCAGTCCCATATTATGCAAGACCCCATTTGTCTTTTGGCAGCGATTCGTCAAATCCATTTGGAACATTCGTTGCATGTGCCCGTAATGTTTCTTTATTGCTGAGCTTTTGATATTGCGATGATATTTATAACATCTGCGATGATATTTCCTCAGATGTGTGCGACAACATTTCTGATGTTGCAGCCATAGGCACACAGTTATGCCTATGCCTGGTGAGGATCCTGGATGCCTTACCTTCTTTTTCCCTTTAGTCGATGATTCCTTAGCTTTCAGTTGAAACACTTAATTATGTACATTGACGTCCTTTATCTCTATAAAAGCTCTCACAGATATGACTGGAACTTTGTTTCCTGAAGCTGATAAGCCATGCCGTTCCAACGCCTTCTTAAGTTGGATACGGATTAATTTGAGAAAATACTTTCATGTGGAACGCATTTAATTGTTGCTTGGAGTAATATCTAAATGCAATATATTTTATGTAATAGTTAATTTATTTTTAAAATATTAGTGATATGTGTATTAGTAAGATGACTTCAGGTAATTAGAATGCAGAAAAAAAATAAATTAATTAAAACTAAATGAAATAAATTCAAGTTATAACAAAAACCAATTACTATTATTTATGAAGAGTGTGGTATTTTTCAAAGCAAGTAGGTTGTCTAAACTTAAATAACGTCTTAGGCAAGTCATCCTCTTCTAGGGCAAACAAGTGCATGACGTGTTTCAGATGTAAATGTACGCAAGGGGTTAATTTCACTCAACTTGGCATTTTTACGATCCTGTTCTATGAGAGTTTATTCACCAATCCCATTTCTGACACCAATTTTACGTTTTTCATCCAATATAATAGTTCTCTATAATTTCTCAGAGTTCCCTCACTGTATTGCTAAATAAAAGTGAAAAAATAATGGCAACACAACTTGCTTGCTGTATAGAATTTCAGCATGATTCAATTATTTTCAAGGAGACAGCATTCACCCAGCTGAATTTTTCGCCGTAGGTATGGCTTACGTTATCATTTTGACTTTGTTTGTATGTATTGGTATGTTTACATTTGATTACTGATTTTGACGTGATGCTTGGACCAAACGCAACAACAAATACATGTAGGGTTTTACTTATATGTGTTTGCTATCACCTGTAATAAATTCGCCTTGATTATTATTGAATCATGAAATTTCAGTGCTTAATCGCCAAGAATGTATGACAGCGCCTTCTGAATTCGCCGTGTGTAAGAGCGGATGAATAAACAAGCAAAAGGAAGGGAAAGTACTGGTTTGTGAAGAAGAAGAGTAGCCGAAAGCAATGGAAACAACCAAACACAAGAGGTTATACGCACACACACACTTTTTTGCCACGGCGTCTGTTGCACAAAAACGCAAACTAACTGCTTCTGGAGGCTTTATATTAATTTATGCTTTCACAATTTAACATACGGCACTTCGTTTTCATTAGTTTAAATATCACAAATCACAGTATAGTATACCAATACCATTCACCAAGCCATTCACTAAATTTTCACAAACATGTAATTTCTCCTGGTTGGTTGGTTGGCTTAAGTGGTGATTCTTCCAGAATCCAACTAGCGCTTTCGCACCATTTTGTTGCGACATACTCGTTACCAAATTGTTTACCAGTTATTTACAGCATGACTATATCTAGTCTGTGCGATCCAGGAACCTTATCAGGTTGTTGACATCTAAGCCAGACAGCTGTTCTAGACTTTCGAACAACGATTTACCCAGGGCTAACATTCTGTCCTTCCATAGGGCAGGGCATTCGCAGAGAAAATGGATGTTGATCAATGTTGACGATTGCTTAAGGTTGTAGGTGGGCCATAACGTTATGCTAATTTTGCATTTTGTCTGGTCTCTCCATCTACAATCTGCGATTCGAAGGTATTTTAGGGAAATTGCACTCTTGACTGCACCTAGTGGTGTGAATACCGATTCTGCAAGAGCGTTATTCATGGCAGATCCCCTTCTTGTCAATTCATCCGCTTTTTCATTACTTTCGATGCTCCGATGTCCCGGGACCCAGATTAAGGTAACTTTATGGTTTTCGCTCAAGGTTGCGAGGCTATTCCTGCTTTGCTCCACCACTTTAGAGGTTGTTGTAGCTGAACCCAGTGCCTGGATTGCACCAATTAGTTCTTAGTGGGTTTCGATACGGTAAAGGTGTATCCACCCTCAGATCCAGCTCGTAAAGGTTCAAGTTGTGATCCGAGAAAGAATTTTTGTTGGAAACCCTCCATTTTTCTACCCTTACCGAACTGTTTACGGACAGTAAAGTGATATCAATTCCTTCCGCCCATCCCCTAAAGTACTCCGTACTAGGAAAGGTGAAAGTGGGTGTGTTACCTCTGTTGCATACCGTCAGGTTAGTAGTGATAATAAAGTCGTAAAAAAACTCACCTCGTTTGTTCGTCTCCGAGCTGCCCCATAGAGAGTGCCTTGCTTTGGCATCTCATCCGAGTAGCAGGTTCTTATTTCTGGCTTCACGCACAAGCCGACGAGGCTCCTCGAGTGGTGCTGGCCTATCATGTGCCATGTAGATGGAAGCCAGTATGATGCCGACACTGTCAGCGGCTTCTACCTCCAAAGCCGTCACATTCTGTGAACAATATGATGGGATTAAAAATATGTTGAAATGTTTCTTAGCTACAATACAAGATCTGGGGTTACCTTCAGTCCGTTTGCAGAAAAGGTTGTCGTTGTTTTCAGTAAACCCCTTCACCTCGGTGCTCCGCACCCAGAGTTCCTAGATTAATGCGATGTCGACATCCTCCTCCGCCAGGAGAACGGTTAGGTTGTCCGTTGCAGTCCGCGAGTACTGCAGGTTTCTTTGGACAACCTTGAGACCCATGTTGCTGGTCGCTTTACAATTTGACGGCGTCGCCAAGCTGCACTTCCGGGTGCTGCTCGTTAGCGCCATCGTTGGCGCCGTCATCCTCGTCCTGTTCATCCTCCGGATTTACAGAGCGGTATATCTTCAGTTGCGTTTTCCTGACGCCGAACCGAAGTTTATTGTCCACTTTTCCCAGTGGCTCGATGCTCTCCTCCGATATTTGGAGAAGGAAGGACACACTGTTCTTTTGCGGGGCCTCCGCTTTGATGATGCTCCAGTCATCCATCGGAACAGTGTGGTTGTGTGCCTGCAAGTATGGAATCAGTTGCTTAGCTTCGAACTCCATTTTCGGTATCCAGATGCGAGCCCTCGGCCCTCGAGGGATTTCGCTGGCCGGGATTAGTTTGAGCCTCAAAATTTCCCAGTCGTTCTGGATCTTGCCCACTCTGGTAAAGCTTATACCTGGACGGGCCTTTTTTAACGTTTTGACGCTTTTGCCCCTTGGCATCAGCGGATGTGGATGGTTGATTTAAGGTTGTTGGCGTGCTGTGGCCCACCACCTGGGGACGCGCCCTATAGGGATAACAGGTTCCACCAAGGATAATTTCTCCTACTTTTGTTTGTTTTGTATTGCGGATTGAGTTGACATCAGACTTGTCAAAATCGCGAAAAATAAAGTACCTGGTTTTTAATGGCGCCATCTGAGTTTCTCAATTCGCCTTGCTTAATCACTTCACTTTACGTTACCGTGTGAAGGCTGTGTTTTAATGGCGCCACCTTAGACACTCAATTCGCTTTGTTTAATTACTATTTTAATTTCTAGATGTGGTAACTCGTATTTTGTGGCAACTTCTGTCTTGTCATCTGGCATTCATGTTTTCGCTTGCGGCACTTCGTTTTCATTAGTTTGTGTAATGTGAAACTCAGAAATCTTGAGATGAAGGAAGGTCGTTAAATCGTTGTTGTAGCAGCCCGCTTAGCCCCCTCAGGCAAGGTGGATTTAATAAGGTGACAGCATTCACCCAGCTGAATTTTTCGCCGTAGGTATGGCTTACGTCAAAATGATATGCTTTGTTTGTTTGTATTGGTATGTTTACATTCGTATGTTTACATTTGCTTGCTGATTTTGACATGATGCTTGCACCAAACGCAACAACAAATACATGTAGGGGTTTACTTATATGTGTTTGCTGTCACCTGTAATAAATTCGCCTTGCTCTCAGGTTAACGTAGTCGTCAGTCAGTCGTCTTCGTCTAACTCATGTAACCCCTAGAAAACGTGCTGTTTTGACAGGTTTGGTCCAGATGGAGACGGGTATTATAGAGCATGTGAATAGGCACTGAGTGGATGAATAAATTCGGATTATTCCCGATCAAGGGCTAAACAGGAAACTAGCTCTGTCTAGTGTACCGTCTAGTTTCTACAGCTTTTGCCTACTCTTCCTCTACACAAACTTGTAATTCCCCATCTTTTTGTTTGTTTTATCATGGAGTCAGACGATACAGCGAATTTTAAAGGCATAACCTTGTATTCTATCATATTTTATGTTAATTGATACCAGTCGCTTCACCTATTCATTACTTGCTAACTTAACGTCTCGACACTAAATTTATCGAAGTATGGCATCATTATTTGATCTTGAGTGTGGTGACGTCTGCATATGTCTATTTTATACAATGACTGCCACATGAACATGAACGTTTGACTGCTTCGCTCATAGATGATATAACACGTGGATTGCCATTATAATTCAAAAATGTTGGTTTGAGAAATAAAATTTGTAATTTTCAATTGGAGGAAGATGTCGTATAACTATGGTAAAATAGTAAAGTGAGACTAAATATTTTATTTATTTAGTTTTTGAATCTATGAACTGAACTGAATAAAACAACAATTTGTCAATTATGCATGTATGTATGTACATATATGTAGTATTAGTTAAATTTGTATGAAACTATACTGCTGGCTTATTTTTTAGATTGCCCTGATTATGTGAGTGAGTTGGACTATGTGAAGAAGCTACTAGTAGTGCCCTACGGATGGTTATAGAGTAAGTTCAATAAAAAATTACAGTGATGATAGGTATTTTCAATTATGATGAGACCTATAGATGGGGACATCTTAAAGTCAATGCAAGAATCATCAATTACTGATAATTCGGAACAAATAATTATCCTTTTTTTATGGAGTGATCCCCTTAAACTTAGTCTTTATTTATTTTAGATTGCCCTGATGTTGTTGTTGTTGTTGTAGCAGTATAAACATTGCCCATACTTATATACGGGAAATGCTGCTGGAGTGATAGTCCGACTGTCGTGGAAACGAGATTGCTCATGATTATAAGAGTTGATTGGACCATGTGAAGAAGCTACTAGTAGTGCCCTAAGTTCAATAAAAATTACAGTAATGATAGGTATTTTCAATTATGATGAGACCTATAGATGGGGACATCTTAAATTCAATACAAGATTCATCAATTACTGATCGTTCGGAACAAATAAATATCATTTTTAATGGAGTGACCTCTTTAAACTTAGTATTGTTTATTTTTTAGATTGCCCTGATTATAAGAGTTGATTGGACCATGTGAAGAAGCTACTAGTAGTGCCCTACGGAGTAAGTTCAATAAAAATTACAGTAATGATAGGTATTTTCAATTATGATGAGACCTATAGATGGGGACATCTTAAATTCAATGCAAGATTCATCAATTACTGATCGTTCGGAACAAATAAATATCATTTTTAATGGAGTGACCTCTTTAAACTTAGTATTGTTTATTTTTTAGATTGCCCTGATTATGTGAGTGAGTTGGACTATGTGAAGAAGCTACTAATAGTGCCCTACGGATGGTTATAGGGTAAGTTCAATAAAAAATTACAGTGACGAGAGGTATTTTTAATTATGATGAGACCTATAGATGGGGACATCTTAAAGTCAATGCAAGAATCATCAATTACTGATCATTCGGAACAAATAAATATCCTTTTTTATGGAGTGATCTCTTTAAACTTAGTGTTGTTTATTTTTTAGATTGCCCTGATTATAAGAGTTGATTGGACCATGTGAAGAAGCTACTAATAGTGCCCAACGGATGGTTATAGAGTAGATAGGTTTGGCAGTCGCATCGCACATAGAGACCACGATGCCACTTAGACCACGGAATGGGTCCGTTGTGAGCAATGGTTATAGAGTAAGTTCAATAAAAAATTACAGTAATGATAGGTATTTTCAATTATGATGAGACCTATAGATGGGGACATCTTAAAGTCAATGCAAGAATCATCAATTACTGATCATTCGGAACAAATAAATATCCTTTTTTATGGAGTGATCTCTTTAAACTTAGTGTTGTTTATTTTTTAGATTGCCCTGATTATAGAGTTGATGTTGTTGTTGTTGTAGCAGCATAAACATTCCCCATACTTACATACGGGGAATGCTGCTGGAGTGACAGTCCTTGGCCGGATATAAATCCGGGTCGTTTCGGTAACGTAGAACCGACTGTCGTGGCAACGTATACGAGTTGATTGGACCATGTGAAGAAGCTACTAATAGTGTCCAACGGATGGTTATAGAGTAAGTTCAATAAAAAATTACAGTAATGATAGGTATTTTCAACTATGATGAGACCTATAGATGGGGACATCTTAAATTCAATGCAAGAATCATCAATTACTGATCATTCGGAACGAATAAATATCCTTTTTTATGGAGTGATCTCTTTAAACTTAGTGTTGTTTAATTTTTAGATTCCGCTGATTATGTGAGTTGATTGGAGCATGTGAAGAAGCTACTAATAGGGCCTTAAGGATGAATATCGAGAAAGATACCATATATAAAAAGCGATAGTGGCGACAGATATTTTTGTTGTAGCAGCATAAACATTCCCCATACTTACATACGGGAAAATGCTGCTGGGGTGACAGTCCTTGGCGGGATATAAATCCGGGTCGTTTCGGTAACGTAGAACCAACTGTCGTATGCTGCTACAACAGATATTTTCAATTATGATGGACGAATGGATATCCTTTGTTTTAACGAGTGATCATTATTTTGTTTTGTTTGCTAAAGGCCGATTTATTTTGTATACATATTTGAAATCTGAAAATAAATGTACGATTTTTCTGCAATAATAGTATGCACTGATTATTCAAACAATAAAAAAAGTTTTGTCTCAAACTCTTTTCAAATGGATTCTTTTTTTTGCCCCTTGATATACATATATTGGACTTTTACCCTCGATTTACGTGCTGTAATAGCACACGTAAAACATTCCTGTCTATGTAATTTTGGATAATGTGAAGCGGCATTTCTTGACAATTTCAACATGTTAACGAATTTGAAAATATTGTTATTTCGGAGCTTGTAGTTCATATAGAAGAAAATTTTCAATATCAGTAAAGAAAAAAGTTGTCAAAAATCAAACCAAATTTTTGGGATACTTCAAACTTTGTTATACTAAAATACCTTATAAAACTGTAAATCCAGACATTTTCTAAAGATTCTTGTTAAAAACTCGAAAATTTTGATGAGAAGTTTTTTGAAATTTGTGGAGGAAACAATTAAGTACGAAAAAATAGTGTAAACTGAGGCGCATATACAAAACATCAGCAGTAAAGCAAAAATAATGGCGTGTCTTTTGTTGTTGCTTAAAACCTCTAAACCGGTTTATTTACATCAGAGGTCGACAAAAACTGAGATTGTGTTGGTCATGAACGGAAAATCAACGCAGCCACTGCCCATGTTATTTCGTTGCCGTCTTACACACCCATTCAATGCTAAATATTTCCATCGGAGTAAATTTAGCTATCATACGCCTGTTTTGAAGGTAAGTTCAAGCACGTTATTTGTTGGTTCAAACCTCTTTTTCATCATCAGCTTTTTTTTATCAAAATACGTTATCAGCAAACCCGAGTGTCACAGGCAAATTAATAACGGCTTTCTGTCTCTGAAAAGAACTCTGCGTCCTACCAACAGTCGTTAAGCAAGACATACCAAGCCTTCCTGTCGCTATGGCTTTCAGCGCTTATTCAACTAACAAATCTTAGAACTGAATAAAGCGCTGTGAGTCATAGCACCTGAAATACTTGGTATGGAGTTGTAGCTTAACTCTAGAGAACTAGTGTTATTTTTTATGTGCAATGCATTCTTAGTCGACTCGACAAACACGCAATTAACACGAATTTTTCGGTTCTTATGTAGGCATCAATCATCAACGGAAGTTTAATATACCTATTTTTATTTCATTTCTATTAAGTATAATAAGATAAAATATTTGCCCTTTTGGTAGTACTCACATTTTAAAAATTCGTTCTTAAAACTACTTTAGCAAGGAAAAATTTTTGGGATCAGGTGTAAAAAAAAACATTTATTTATTTATTTATTTAATATATGGAAAATAACAATAAATTATTATTTTGCAATAAAAGGAGCACTAGCTGCCAGGGCTTACGGCTCACTATTCTAATAAGAATATTTTTTACTACAAAAGTTAAGCTATTAGAGAGTTAAATTTTTTTTTTTTTTTGTCTTTGTGCTCTCGACATACATATGCTTTTGTTGCCCTTCGCACACGCGTAAGAAGATTTGTTCATTCCGCGCTTTGTTTTTAAAAATTTGTCTGAATTCGCCATATTTGAAACCGATCGGCAAAGTGAGAGAAAAACTGATACGAAGTATAAATTATGTTAGTCGGGTAAAAAATGCATGGGACTAAATTTTATGTTGAAATAAAAAAATATAATTATAATTAAGTTAAAGTTACATTCAAGTTTAAGTATATTTATATGAATTATGTAAATAATTCCGAAAAAAGCTTAACCAGCGGGTACTCTGCCACGACCTTGAAACATCATCATCGACTCGGGGCCACGGATAACTCTCGACATAAGTTCCCAGCACACTTTTGCAGGTAAAATACTGTTAAAAGTATATAAGTATATACATACGCATTTAAGTGTTTAGGAGACATAAATACACACACATACTCACCATTTGAGTGGGGTGAATGTGCGTATTGAGTTGGGAAGCACACACCACACTTCGTTCTTTCGAATTGCTTCTAGTATGCGGTCAGCTACATACTGAGGCTCCAACATTGGAAACATGCGCGGTCGTACACCAGAGAACATTCCGGTATTAATGTAATATGGACAAATCAAAGTCATGTGAATACGATCGTAGCCATGTGTCTTCAAATCGGTCAATAAGCTTTCATGGAATCCGATGCAGGCAAATTTCGTTGCACTGTAATCACTGCACCCATAAGTACCTAACATACCAGTCACTGAACCGACTGTCACAATGTGGCCATGGTTATTTTGCATCATATAAGGCAAAAAAGCTTTTACAGTCCAATAGTGAGAAATAATGTTAATGTTATAGGTGTTCTGTATGACGCGGTCCGGAAGATCCCAGAATGGGCGGCAACATACGACTCCAGCGTTATTGCACAGAATTGCGACATTACCCACTTCGTTGATGGTTTGTGCAGCGCGCTCGTATACTTGATCGCGGTCCGATATATCAACAACGTATCCTTTGCAAGTGTATCCATTACGGGCGAGCAAATCAGTAGTGGTTTTGATGGCTATGGAAAGAGGGAAGTAATGGTTGTAAAAGTCAAAATGTTTGTGGTTAAATACTGTGCCACTACGTTACTAAGAGCATGCATACCTTCTAAATTAATGTCCCAGATGACGACGCGAGCATTCATTTTGGCAAAATTCAGCGCCAACAATCGTCCTACTCCACCTCCACCCCCGGTGATTAACACAACTTGTCCCGAAATGTCCTACGTATAGAAATTGAAAAAAATCGTGTCAATACATACATATGCATATGTAAGTATGTAGATATATGCATGCGTCAATTCAAATTACAATAAAACGCATAAATAAATTCGTATGTATATTACAAACTACTAACAGTTTTGCATTTATTCACATATTTGATAATATTTGATTGATGCCTGTGTGTATGAAAATTTGCATGATGAAAAGTGAAAGTTGTTAATACGCATACTTGTTTAAATGTGTTCATATACGAGTACAAATACGTACATATATATGTAAGAGTATAGCTGAGGTAAATATTATATTTAGTGTGTTGCTGTTAATAAGCATATTTGAAAATGAGCCATGTCGGCAAAGTACATACATATGTATATACATATGTACATCCATACTTAAACTGCATCAGTTGGAGATTCAGTAGCTGAATTCTCAATAGATGTCAATAACTCTGGATAATTCGACCAATGTGAATCTAACTATCGCGAGAACGTGCGCTCACTCCGTCGTAGTTCCCGATCCCAAGAATTGCGTACATACATACATATGTACATAAATACAAATATATGACCTGTGAAGCGATATTTAAGTTGAAGGCGCCCATTCGAAAGGCGAATGAAATCTACCAACGACCATTGCGTATGTGACACGCATGCGTGATAAGTAATTTATATTCGTATATGTATCATCATTATTTGGTTATTTTGTACTTCATCAAATCCTGAGTTGGAAATTTGCAAGGAACTATAAAAACATGTAAAAGAAATAATTTTGAGTAAACTACAAAAAGTTTTTTGTTTACGACGATAATACACCTATGAACCGAAATATTTATTTAGACGTCTAGCACCTTTCTTATTTTGTTTTCTCAATATTTTGGGTTTTTAAAATGCCTTTGAAAAGAGCTGTGTACTATTGGGGCGTACACTTATGTTAGGTGTTTGGCTGAGCTCCTCCATCTATTTGCGGCGTGCGTATTGATGTTGTTCCACAAATGGAGGCACCTACAGTTTTAAGTCTACTCCGAACGTTAAATGTTTTGTATTGGGAGCTTTTTCATGGCAGAAATACACTCGAAAATTTTGTCATTGCCTGCTATTAGAAACAACCTATGCTTCATTTTGTTGTTTTATGCACGGATATTCGGACCTACGTTCTCCGAATTCCGAATGGTAGTCACACACCAACCCATTCTGCTACGGCGGCCGCCGAAATAGATTAATGTCGATACACTCGTATATGTACATAAAAAATTGAGAAGTTCCACATTCGCGTCGGTGGTCTGGCCGCAATGCGCGAGAGTCTGGAAAGTCTCTATTTCGCCATACGCAGGTGCGACATAATGCGTACGTACATTCCGTAAGAAAAGTACCGGGAATTGTTCAGTAAAACGCAAAATAATTGTTTAATCATCAAAATTGATTTTATCGCATACATTCAAAATAGGCTCCATTCGAAGCAATACACATATACCAACGATTAGTCCAGTCATTAAAGCACCTTTTAAACGCGTTTGAAGAGACCTTCTTCAGCTCCTTCAGCGAATTCTTCTAATGGCCTCTATCGACTCAAAGCGGCGTCCGCGGAGTAGCAGTTTAAGTTTTGTGAAAAGGAAAAAGTCACAAGGGGCTAAGTTCGGTGAATACGGTGGATATTCGATGATTTTTGTCGAGATTTTGGTCAAAAAAGTGTTCACAATATGAGCCTTGTGAAACGGTCCGAGCAGCCACGCGTCTCATGCCCAATTGATGGCGTAAAATGTTGGGAATTGATTCGTGAGACAAGCTAAGGTCACGAGCTACCTCCCTCAAACTTAAATGATGGTTTTCCAGCACCATTTCCTTGACTTTGTCGACGTTTTAATCCGTTGAAGACGTTGATGGGCGACCAGATCGGACCAAATCTTCCACGACTTCTCGGCCCTCTGCAAAAGCCTTATACCACTCGTATACCCGTTGTTTTGATAAAGCACACTCGCCATAGGCTTTCTGCGACATTTTCAACGCTTAGGCAAACAAAATCCCGTTCAAAACACCAAATTCAAGATGAATTCTTTGTTCGATATTTTTATCCATGGTGAAAATCGCAGGGCACACCTACGGTTGACTGATTTAATTAAACGCCAAAATCAAGCTAATTGGCAGATCACGTTCAAACTCTGCGACACTATAGAGGACACTATGCGACAGCAAAACACAATTTAGTACACATATGTCGCGCGCTTTTTAAATGAACAATTCCCGATATTTTATTGACAGAATGGGCTTTCTGCTTTACGTATCTAGCTGGTACTATCAGATAGAAGAATAGGAAATTTGAGAATTTACGCACAAAGAGCGAAATAAAGAAAGTGTAGAGAAACGGAAATACAGTACTCCCTGGATTATCCGTCAGTCAATGTAACCCAGCTATGACGAATAATCAAACATGACGGTTAACAGAAACAAACCTCTAGATTGTGTACAGAATCGAAAAGTACACTGAAATTTTGAGAGAAATGAACAAACGGTAAAATTTGCATGCATTACATGATTATATCATTATTTTATTACGAGTTTAGTTTGTTTTTGAAAAGAATTCAGTTAGTGTCTTTTGCTTTAGAATCGTTTGATCCATCTAAGCATTCTTTTGAGCATAATAAACCACAGGAAGAGCATTCATGTTTGATTTTGTGTAACAACGTGAACGTTTAGCCGTATGAACTACAACTAATGGGAGCCTATAACTACTTGAATTTGCGCTAGCCATCAATGTTATTCGTTGCTTTTGCATTTTCCATCCAGGTGCATAGCTATTCACACAAAAATCGAGTGTCTTTTTTGGGAGTGCTTTATAGTTCAGACCCGTTTCATTAGCATTGAAACTTGCTCACGGGTAAAACCATGATTTTCGACGAAAATTTTTAAATTTTTTGTGCATTTTTCGATTTCGTTAGCACCTATGGAGCTCATCTTTTCACCTTGTATCGAAACTTCCTTCACGCCATGTCGATTTTGCCAGCCATACAACCAACCTGAGCTAGCTTTGAAATCCTTTCATTAAAAAATAATGCCTTTTCTTTCAATATTTGACCAGATAATGGAACGCCTTTGCTCCGAATTTGATTAAACCACAAGAATAATGCTTCATCGACTTTTTCATTTAATGCCTTTTTCATTGTTTTGCGTGTTTTTGACCGACCTCCCAAAGATTCCATCGACGCAGCATTGTTTGATTTAAAATCTTGAATCGTCGTGCGTGGAATATCATATTTTTCACTTAATGAAACAATTGTTGAACCTTTTTCTATTTCCTCAATAATTTTTAATTTCGTTTTAATAGTGACCACTACTCGCTTACGCTTCGGTATTTTTTTGTTGTTGAAGGCTCCATTTTAAATGTCTGCTCATCATGAAATTCAAATCAAGCTGAAAATCTCATTGTACTGAATGTCACATCGAAAAAGAATTCCAAGAATTTGTTTTGGGTAGAATGGACAAAATAAAAGTTACTTTGCTCTGCTGCGTTCACACGCATTTCTATCGAGCGAACGAAAACAAAAGAAAATCAATGAATAAAGTGAAAAACAAAAGTATTGCGCGAGGAGTTTTGTTCCAACATGGTTTCGACCGTTTCATGACTATTATTGCAATATGTATTGTGGAAAATCTTAAAACGGTGACGGTTAACAGAGGTGACGGATAACAGAGAGACGGATAATCCAGGGAGTACTGTATAACAGAAATTATCAAGTAAATAGTTAATGATCATTATTCATACTTAGTCCGCGGTTTGAAATAATTGAAAATATTTGGAGCTATTTTTCTAGTTTATAAGTTAAACATTTCGACAACGAATACAGTTTTCGTTAACAAAATGAATGGAACCGTCGTAAATAAGAGTAAAACGATAATTCAGCGACTGTAAAATGGAGAATAAAATGAATAATGAAGTAACTTTTGTTTGTTTATGCCATTAACAGCTCTTTTTACAGCAATTGAGTTCAGTTAACACTAACTTATTGTCTGAAACTATCTGCTTTATTTCTTTTTTGAACCCTATGATCAAAAAGTATCGGGAATGTTTAATTTAAACGAACCGCGCACGTGGGAACCGGTCCATATTTTTGCCTTATGTTAGTAGGACTATAAGACACACATCTGTCACTTTTTAGCGCCATCGGATCATTAGCGTTTGCCTGGCCGGCTGGAAATGTGGGCAAATAATTCTTGGATTATGCAGGATTGACCAAACACCAAGTAAATACCATCGTGCAAGCACCGTATTTACCTGATATGGCCCCGTGTGACTTCTCTTTATTTCCCATGTTGAAGTTACCACTTCGTGGAAGGAGATTTTAGTCGATGGAGGAGATCAAAGAAAATTCGAGGAAAGAGCTGAAGGCCATCCCTTCGTCGGGCTACCAGGGGTGCATGGAGGATTGGGTTAAACGTTGGCACATGTGTGTTACTTCAGACGGGTCATATTTTGAAGGAGATAAAATAAATTTGCCTGAAAGTTAACTCTGTTTTGGTTTATTTAAATATTCCCGGTACTTTCTGGTCATAGGGTACTCCCCTTCAATGTTTCCTGCAATAAGTTTGTAAATAAATTAACACCCACATACATATGTATGCAAAGAAAGATTTACCGCTACTACAAAATTGCTGATTTGTTTAAATACAGTAAGTCTTTATTGTAGCATGCTCCCGCGTTTTGCACGTCAGCTTTGTGGCAATAAACGAAATGTATTCGTTTTGACAGACGTATTCATACATATTATTCGTATCAAAGCATCTGTCACCCTTTTTGGCCTCTAAAACTTCCAGAATTTTTTCTTCGTGGATAATTATGTAGGTTTTTGTACATACAGCGCCTCACAAAAGTATTCGGAATTCTAATTTTCTTAGTAAAGAGTGATCAGATTGGAGGTACTTTCGCAAATAGAGGTTTTTTTGGCAGATCACGCCCGACTACTGTCAGACTAAATACATAATTTTTTTCACAATTCATTGACATTTCATCATAAAAAGGCTTACGCCTCAATAACGTTTACAAATCGTATAACTGTATTACGAAAAACGACGATCTGTGGAAAGTGTTCATCGCGTGCTCAGGCCAACTTTGGTGTTCAGCGATGAGCCGTATTTGGGCTGAAGAGCAACCCGAAGCCATTCAAGAACGGCCATTGCATCCATTGAAAACAACCATTTGGTGCGTCCTATGGGCTGGAGGAATCATCGGCTCATATCTCTTCAAAGACGAGGCTGACGACAATGTAATAGTGAATGGCAAAAACTATGGCACCATGATAAACGATTTTTCGATGCCAGAAATTGAAGTCCGTGATCTCTCCAACATTTGGTTCCAACAAGACGGTGCTACTTGCCATACAGCCCGTGAAACAATGAAATTACTGCGTCGTCCTTTCAGTGAGTAATTTATCGCTCGTGTCGGACCAGTGGATTGACCACCAATATCGTGTGATATTACACTTTTCATCACTTTTATTTCAGGGGGCATGTAAAGTCTAAATGCTTTGTGGATGAACCAGCTTCGATTGAGACATTGGAAGCCAACATTACTGAAGTTATTCAAGAGATACCAGATACTGACCGAAGTCCTCCAGCGAGTGATTCAAAATTGTTGTTAAAGGATGGCCGAATTACGGCGCAGTTGCGGCTAACATTTGAAAGGAGTTATCTTTAAAAAAATAAATGCCATGAATAATTCTACAAAAAAATAATAAAAATTGCCAATCAATTGGAATTTTCGTTGTTTTATTTCAATTTAAAATTCTATACCTCAAAAATTATATGCCAAGGTCAACATTTCTCAACGCCAGACACAGCTGTTGAAGCCTTTAATCAGCTCGTTTTAGAGGTAACCACTTCTGAGTGGCAAAGTTCAAGCGAATGCCGAAGTTATTGATTGTCAATGAGAATATTTTGAAAATCAATAAAGTAATTTTCATTATTTGACTGCGAAAATATAAAAAGCAACACTCGTGTAACCGGCTTAGCGTAGACAAAATATGTAGGTAAAAAAAAACGATTTTCTGAAGTTGATGTCGAATAAATGTATAAGTAGGTAAGTACGGTTTTTTATAAGGGCGTACAATTGTTGGCGTATACCGATGATATTGACATCATCGGCCTTAACAACCCCGCTGTTGGTTCTGCAATCTCCAAACTAAATAAAGAGGCGAAGCGAATGGGTGTGGTGGTGAACGAGGACAAAACGAAGTACTTCCTGTCTTTAAACAAACAGCGCCTCGCTTATCGGCACCCACATCACTGTTGACAGTCATAATTTCGAGGTTGTAAAAGACTTCGTTTATTTAGGAACCAGGATTAACACCGATAACAATGTCACCCTTGAAATCCAACGTAGAATCTCTCTTGCCAACAAGTGCTACTTTGGACTAAGTAGACAAATAAGTAGTAAAGTCCTCTGCCCACGAACAAAACTAACACTTTACAAGGCTTTCATCATGCCCGTCTTAACGTATGGCGCAGAAGTGTGGACGATGACAACATCCGATGAAGCGACGCTTGGAGTGTTTGAGAGAAAGATTCTGCGTAAGATTTTTGGACCTTTGCACTTTGACAACGGCGAATATTGCAGGCGATGGAGCGATGAGCAGTATGAGCTTTACGACGACATAGACATAGCGCAGCGAATAAAGACCCAGCGGCTACGCTTCCTGGGTCATGTCGTCCGAATGGATAGAACACTCCGGCTCTGAAAGTATTCGATGCGGTACCAGCTGGTGGTAGCAGAGGAAGAGGAAGGCCTCCTCTGCGTTGGAAAGATCAGGTGAAGAAGGAGTTGGCTTCACTTGGTGTGTCCAACTGGCGTCGGTTAGCACGAGAAAGAAATGACCGGCGTGCTTCATTAAACTCGGCCAAAATCGCGTAAACGGTTATCGCGCCTATTAAGAAGAAGTTATGTACGAGTATCTACACGCACAGGTGGATCAATAAGAAAGGGCCGAAGATGAAAAACCCCTGATCTTAACTCTGCGGTAAGTATACACAAAAAGCTTTTGGCAAAAGCTCAATTACAATTTCAGTTCTCTAAAGAGACATGATTACCTTCTGGTCTGGCATCTGAAACATAAAGTACAAACTTGAGCTTCCAATAAATGTATGCATACATACATATACATATTATCATACATTTTTTACAGTATTTTTATTTTCATTAATTACCCTAACAAAATAGTTTTGAAGCGGTTTCACAAGTAGGTAATGAATTAGGAATTTTAGTTTTTGTACGTCGATAGTAGGTATAGTAAAAATAGTTTGTCAAACTAAAAACATGCTGACAAAAAAATTAATTACAAGGTGACAAATTAAATAATTAAATAAAGGTTTTGCCCAAATTACGCGAAAAAGTTCGATGCACTCGAAAATTTCCTAGGAACAATCATCGCACAGGTGTAGGTATTCGTTGTTCATTTGGCCGGGCTGTTCGAAAATGCACCAACAAAATTGAGAGCACTGGTATACCATATATGAGTATGTATGTGGGACATTTGGTATAATTGCTTTAAGAAATGCTGCATATTTCAGAATATATATATATACCTTTTTTATTAAATTATAGATTTCTGTAGTGATTTTTTTAAACTGAAATGGCAAAATTTGGCAACCTTTAGCAAAGGAAAACATAAAAACCAAAGTTATGTAGGTATGAATTCATGTAAAATAAAATGCACCCAGTTCATATAAGCATTTGATTGAATTTTGCGTGAAGGATTTAGACAGCTAAGGTTTGATGTTAAGGTTATGTTAATTTTTTACAAAAGGTAAATACATATCCCATAAAGTCTGCGTTCACTTAACAAATCTTTTTGTTGTTTAAAAACATATTTTGTTACAGTTCTAAACATATTTTGTTTATTCATCCATTATTATTTCTTATTATTATTTTATTATTGTTATTTTTTCATTGCATTCTTAAGTTACAAAAGCAAAAAAAGAAAAACGAGATTCTTCACTTTCATATATTTACAAGTTGCTGCAATTACTTACCGTTATGTATGTTTTGAACTTTAGATTTATATTGACTTTTTAATCCACTTAAAAATATTTGTAAAGTGAACGCAGACTTGATGAGCTACAAGCGTGAAAAACGTACGAATGTTTGCACTGGTTGTTTACCGTTTCGTCTCATTACAGCCAAACAACGCAGTCAAAATAAACGTGAGATGTGCGTCAAGCTACATCTACTTAAATATGCACAAGGTGGCGCAAAACTGTTACCCGATCGGAAGATTTATAATTTCTCATTAATCATAACAGACAAACAATGGCGCGTGTAAGAGTCAAAATAAAGATTTCCATCACTCAAAATAGTTATTTTATTTAATAAAAAGTTATTCAAAAACAGAATTGGGTGATTAATTTTGCGCCACTTTGTACAGATGTATATGCATGTACATATTATTTGTCGATATTTCGAATTTTTTGTCGATAAATACGGAAACAAAGTAATTCTATTGTTTTACCTTTTATGTACATATGTATATGTATTTGTATATATGTATATATGTATTTATATATTTATGAACTTCCATTTGAATTTTTATTGGAATGGAATCATATACACACGAATATACATATAAATATATAAAATTACATATTTATGAAAATGAATGCATAGAAATTTGTATAAATGATTTCGCTCACTTCGGCATCTTTTGAATATTAATTCATTTTGAGTGAGAAGTTTGCCCAACATCTAAAGATTAAGGTAAGACATGCGAACAGAAGTATGGGCATACAAACGTACATGCACGTACTTTGTCTGATTGCATTCGGATTCGAAACTGTTAGGGCTTCTACTGAATTAAGATCGTTAAACTGTTAGGCTTATCTTTGCACTAAAAATCACATAAATATTTATATAATATAATGCAAATGCTATAAAACAGCCAAAATCAAAAAACTGTGACACACGTACATATATACATACATTAGCGTTGCCAAGCCCGGGATCTCGTTGGTTGTAAGTACCGGTAATTCCGGGATTAGTTCACATTCATCCGCAGACGAAATTTTTGTATTTTGCCATGAAATACACAAATATGAGAGCGCACTAATGCTAATTCAAAAACATGTGCAACACACGCACAGCGGCGAGTTATTTGGCCATTAAGGACCAATAAGTATAGATGACTATTAGAAGACTCTACTTTTGAATGCTTAGCTATTATCAGTGGTATTAAGTGGAAAAAATAGTAATAATTAATAAAAATTAATTTTTAACATTAGCTGGCAGCAATACGAACAAATTATTAGTAAAAAAATAATAATTAGCGTGTACACTTTTGTTAGGTGTTTGCTATTAGAAATAACTTTTTCTATCTTTTAGCTGTTTTTTTCGCTCGGCCCCAAAAACAAACAAACGCCAAACGGCGACCGACTTGGACTTCAAAAAGCACTGTAACCGTCAAAAAATGTTAAATGAGAATACTTTTCTTTTGCCTAATCATTTTAACCTGTGAACGACTTTCGCATTTTGACTTCAAGACTTGTTTGTGCTGTTTTGACCCAAATGATCTATAAATTTCAGCAATTTCCTGGGATTACACTAAAATATCTCCTAGCCTTACCGCTAATACATATGCGTACATCCCTGACTGTCGATATAGCTTTGACTAAAACATTCACTTGGGTATTGACATGAATGAAATACTTGTATTCCGCCCTTGGTGCAATGATTTCCTTTTAGAAATATGCGAGTGCAATGTAACCAACAGTTTTGTATAAATTTTTAATCAATTCGCCTAAAAACGCTTATACACACCTTCATTTTTCTGAATCGATTCGGTAGCAACGAGTAGTAAATGGACTCCATTGTATAGAAAGTAGTCTTGACGAAAAACACCAGCAAGTCCCAGATAAATTGGCAAATTGCATACAGAGGATTTTCCATATGAAGAAGCCGCGACGGATCCGTTGAAGTGGGTCTAAACATTTTAATGCTTTTTACTTCTGTTGTCGCCTTCTTTTAGATTGCTTGTTTGTAGCTCTGTTAGGTTCGTTTCACGCGAGAAATTTTAATCACAAAGCGAAAAATGATGACAACCACAACTGGCAAATACGTTGCTTATACTTTCAAATTTTTACGTTCATACATACATAATTTTATACGCGTCAATTATTCCAACCAAATGGTTGCCTATCATTAAGTTATTGTCCAATAATGGTTTTATATACCATTTTTTGTTTTTATATATTTATGTATGTATGTATTTACTTGTATATATATATATATATATAAAGAAAAGTTAAATATTTTCCGTAGAAGGAATAGACTGCAAGTAAAATTTCTAGCTTCTTTGCATTTAACCGTGAATTTATCCCTAATGCAATCGCGAATAGGCGTATGAATTGCCAATGATTTTTGGTTTCTACTTTCAAGCCGCTATGACCGATAGCTTCAAAACCGCGACAACGACTGAATTGTAAATTTGGCTTCAAACGAAACTCAACAATGGCTTGGCCACAAATACCTCAGCAAATAAATAGACACCGCATGGACTGTGCCGGCCGCTTGTGTGCATTTACTTGTATGTACGTATGTTCATATGTATGTGTTCACAGCTGTGCTTTCAAAAGTTACATGTTAAATGTGCGTGTGATTGTGACTAAAATCAAATGTCTCAAATTCGTATGCACTATGGGTGAAATGGATACATTTTTGGTCAAAACCTCCATTTTCAAGTATTACAAACAACAAAGCGTTTGCTCTTTTGACCAAATAGATCCTCCAAATATAAAGCAACATATTAATATTAGTTTTTGTTTTCCAACAGCTGGTTGTTAACCTATAGACTTTTGAACTTACCATAAAATTTTTTAAATATTACCAAATAATACCTACATAAATGTGTTAGTTGTCTTTGACGAGCTGCAGTTGTGCGAAATAATCAACATCAAATATATTCTGCAGATTGTAAGATTGAAAATGAAGTTTATTTACAATAAGCAATTGTTTCAGATATTGTATTTTTGTAAACAGAAGTGTAAAAGCTTTCGGATTCAAATTTGGTGGTTGGCTAAGAAGAAAAATACGATAGTACTTGATGGCGTAGATGTGGCAGTAGGATCAAAAGATGACCCCCCCGCTTCATAGTTCAAACATCAAATAATAGAAAAAGTGGTTTCTAATAACGGTCGCCCCTCGGCAAGCAATGGCAAACCTGCGAGTGTATTTCTGCCAAACTGAAAAAACTCTTCATAAAAACCATCTGCTGTTCGGAGTCAGCTCAAAACTTTAGGTACCTCCATTTGTGAAACAACATCAAGTAGCACGCTTCAAATAGGAGGAGGAGTTCAGCCAAACACCCATAAAGATGTAACCATGTATAGAACTCATCTGGTGAAATTTCGCTATATTTAAAAAACGCGAAATATTACATAGGCTAACTTCATAAACTTATATATTAAAAGAAAAAAAAAAAAAAAAAAAATATTTTCGGTAACCAATGGCTGCTACTGTTTATAAAGTTTCTAACTCAATCAAAGGTCGGCAAAACCCCTCCACTGAACCCTCCCCGAGGGTGCCGACTGGAAATAGGTACCACAGTTCTCATCCTGCACTCAGTTGAGAGGTAGCTAGCTAAGGTAAGACTCCACGGATAAGTGTTCGTTACTCCTTAATAGTACAGCATTTGTAAATGGAGTTTTACCATGGTGTGAGGTAAAGGGCCGGATCAAGGTGTCATGCGACCCGTGCCGAGGATCAGCCTGGCTGGGGGCCCCTTTTCAAAAATAGCCCAGTCGCTAACGTGAGCTTACGGATACCTGGCGCCCTCCGTAATAACTAGCCTTGCCTGTGTAGTTCGGAGCTATGCACAGGTGGACATCTCTTCTCCGACACTCGTGGGACCAACATATGAACAATTTAAACTCAAAACAATCCAAACAAACAAAAGAAACTAACAAATCAGAAGGGGCAGCAAGCTCCGAGAAGCGAGCAGCGTTCAAAACGAGCTCTCAATCTGCCACCACGATGACTGTAGTCAAACTTAGTCAGAGTGGACCGGCGGCAAGCGCTGACACTGGGACTGAGGTTAAGCCTAGCCCCAGGACATCGGTACCTCCTGCGGTGGTTATCGGAACCAGACCAATTAGTCGACGTCCTGTGGCTATGCGGAGAGCTGGTGAAGAGACTGCCACAGGTAGCACCGAGGCCAGTGCTCCTGCCGGAAAATGGCCGACAGTAAGGATCACTGATCCAACTAAAGCAGGGTACCTGGAGAGGCGTAATGCCGCCAGGATACTCAAAAGGCTGCACGATTCTCCACCAACAACGGAGGAGCTGACGAAGGAGGTAAGTGAGTCGATAGAGTGGGCGAAGAAGGTTCTTCCTAACTTCACCCTCGAAAGGCCAACCACATCGTCAGCTGCCACCAAAAGACAGAGGTCTACTGAAGAGGTTAAACCGTCAGCGAAAAGACCGAAAAATCGAGGCATAGCGCCTAATAAATCGTTTGCGGAAGTGGCCCGCAATCGCATCATCATTGGTGTCCTGGATGAGGGTGATCCCGAAGGAAGAATTCCCAGAGCCCAATGGAAATGGGTGCAGGCCGCTCTGACCAACGTAACGCTGGAAGTGCTACTAAGCAATCCAGGTCCGCCCCCATCATGTACTGATGCTGGCTGGTACCAAGGCCAGATCAAAATTATAGCCTGCGATGACGAAAGATCGGTGGAGCTATACAAGACTGCAATAGCGAAGATCGGGGAAGTCTACCCTGGAGCGAAGCTCGTGGTAGTAGACAAAAAAGACATCCCGTCTCGACCGAGGGCACGAGTTTGGGTCCCTACACCTTCTGACCCACAGCAAGTCATGCAGATAATAAGTGCATGCAACCCAGGCCTTCCTACGGGGAGCTGGAAATTTGTCAAGGCCTTTGACAATACCGTAACAGTAGACGGTGTGGTGACGAAACGTGCCACAACGCAAGTAATGCTGTTACTAACAAACGATTCTCTAGAACCTTTGGCGAAAAGCGAAGGTATGATAAATTATGGTTTTGGCAAGGTTAAGGTCAGAACCTATAAAACAGATGCTGATGCCATCGACCAATTGGCCTCAGAAATTGAGGCCAATGACGCTGAGGAAGATCCTATGGAGTCCTCAAGCGATGTCGAAAGCATCGACATAGAAGGATACTGCTTGTCAGGGTCTGAGCTCACAGCTAGACTCAAGAAAATGAGTACAAGTACGACAACTGAGCTTAAAGCTGGTTTGAGTACAACATACTCAGAAAAAGAGCTCTTGAGCGACTCACAGGAAGATACAGAGAGTGTTAACCATGCGTCTTCTACAAATAAATTTACATCATAGTAAACTAGCATCGCAAGCCCTAATTGATCGCATGGCAGCAGACAACCCTGATTTTGTCCTCATTCAGGAGCCATGGATCAATGGAGGGCGCATCTGCGGGTTGAGGACACCGAAATATAAGCTGTATACAGCAGACTGTGAAGGTAAATCAAGGTCTTGTATTATGGCAAAAACAGAACTAACCACATTTATGATTTATAAATATAGCAATAAAGACACAACTACGATAAGCTGGGAGACAGATGGTAACAAGTACCGGCTATCGTCCTTCTATATGGCACACGGGGATCCAGTCCCATCGCAGCTGTTAAAAGAACTAATACTGGACAGCGAAGCCTGCGGCAAGATACTACTTATGGGAGGCGACGCAAACGCCCATCACACTACCTGGGGTAGTTCAGATATTAACGAGCGAGGTGAGTCACTCTTTAATTTTATTATGAGTACCAAATTACTGCTCTGCAATCGCGGTAATGAGCCTACCTTTATTGTACGTAATCGTCGGGAAGTCCTTGACATTACGTTAGTCTCAGACTCAATTATAGATAGAATAGTGAATTGGAGGGTACTTAATGCACATTCATTCTCTGATCACAGATATATAGAATGCACGCTCCAAGAAGAGGTCATTCATCCTAAAGCACAAAAATTTAGGAACCATAGGAAAACAAACTGGCTAAGATATTCCCAAGAACTAGCAGAACGTTTGCCCATGGATCCCCCCTTTAACCCCTCTAGCACAGAGGCATTAGATAACATGGTCAATAGACTGACTAATTGCTGCAACCAAGCCCTGCATAAGGCTTGTCCGGCAGCCAGGTATAGAGGGAAGAATAAGCCACCCTGGTGGACACCCGAACTGAAAAAGCTACAAAAGAATTGCAGGAAACAATTCAACAGAGCCAAACTCTCCCAAAGCGAATGTGAATGGGACCTATACTATGACAAATTAAAAATATATAAGAAAGAAATAAGAAAAGCAAAAAGGTCATCATGGAGAACTTTTTGTGGGGAGATCGAGACTACGGTGGAGGCATCTCGACTGAGGAAAATCCTAACCAAGTCTGCTCAACCCATAGGGTATCTTCAGAAGCCAGACTCCAGCTGGACAGAATCCAGCGAAGAATCACTAGACCTATTACTAAATACCCACTTCCCAGGTAACTTAGAGGAAGCGATAACCACCAATACTCCAACTTCGGATGCGGTACTAGGTACCGACATCCCCAACATTGTCACAGAAGCCAAGATAACTTGGGCTGTAGAAAATTTCCATCCATATAAAACACCGGGACCAGACGGGATAATCCCTGCGCAACTACAACAAACATTGGACAACATTATGCAATGGCTGATAACCATATTCAGAGCAGCATTACGACTAAACTACGTCCCCCTAAGATGGAGGGAAGTCAAAGTAGTTTTCATACCAAAGGCTGGTAGGAGCTCGCATACAAAGCCTAAAGACTTCAGACCTATTAGCCTTTCCTCATTCCTATTAAAGACGCTAGAGCGATTAATAGACGCCTTTATAAGGGAAAACTTGACCCCGTCGCTACTGGCGAGATCACAACACGCTTACTGTAAAGGTAGATCCACAGAGACAGCATTAAATTCACTAGTCTCAGAGATAGAGAAATCAATAGAGGACAAAGAGTATTCTCTGGTAGCCTTCCTAGACATAGAAGGCGCTTTCAACAACATCCTACCGGAGGCCATAACAAGCGCAATGACTGACTTGGGTGTCGCCGAGGGCCTTGTGAAATTTACTAAACAGTTGCTACTAGGCAGGTTAGTAATTTCGACGTTGGGCTCCTCGACGATACGCAGATCCGTCAGGAGGGGCACCCCTCAGGGCGGTGTACTTTCTCCTCTGCTGTGGATTCTGGCAATGAATCAATTGTTGAAGAATCTAGAGGAAAGGAGAATACACGTAGTGGCCTACGCAGACGATGTTGCAATATTAATAAGAGGGAAATTCCCAGATACCCTCCGCAATATAATGCAAAATGCTTTGAACGATGTAAGCCGGTGGGCTGCATCGAGTGGTCTTGGGGTAAATCCCAGCAAAACAGAACTAATTATGTTCACCAGAAAATACAGGTTACCTGTCCTAAACCCCCCTACTCTTGAGGGTATCACACTATCAATTGGGGAAGAGGCGAGCTACCTAGGACTGATATTAGATAGGAAGCTGTCGTGGAAACAAACGATTAATGATAGAGTAAAAAAAGCAGCCACAGCACTCTATACATGCAAAAGAATTGTAGGGGCAAAATGGGGCCTAACCCCAAAAATAGTACACTGGCTATATACAGCAGTGGTACGGCCTATCATGACATACGGTGCATTGGTCTGGTGGCCAATACTCGAGAAAAGAACAACAGTAAAACGCCTAGAAAGTATTCAAAGAGGTGCTAGTCTCTGCATAAGCGGGGCACTAAAGACTACACCCACGGCAGCGATGAATGTCATGCTGCATTTATTACCGATTGAGGCCTACAGCACGCAGCTGGCGGCGAAATCGGCACTTAGGCTAAGAGAATCTTCTAACTTGGCCACTAACAGAAGGGGTCACGCTAGAATACTAGACGAATATCCCTTCCTACATCAAGCGACAGACTTTTGTAGCTCAGTAGAGTTGCACTTAAACACATCCTTTACCATAACTTTCCCAACGAGGGAAGATTGGGACAATGGGATAATAGACAATAAAAGCGGAATCAGCATCTATACAGACGGTTCCAAGCTAAATGATCAAGTAGGCGGAGGCATTTATTCTAAAGGAATGTATGCCAACACCTCATTCCGGTTACCGGATCACTGCAGTGTATTTCAAGCTGAAATTTTGGCTATCAGGGAGGGCCTGCTAGCCCTAAATAAAAGAGTCCTCACCACAAGGGATATAAACATATTTTCAGATAGCCAATCGGCCCTGAAAGCTTTAAAATCGCCCAATATTAACTCGAAGACAGTAAAAGAATGTATCGACGTTTTGACAGAACTATCACAGTACTTTGCAATAAACCTGCTCTGGGTGCCGGGTCATAGAGACATAGAAGGCAACTGCAAAGCAGACGAATTAGCGAGATTGGGGACCACGTTACCGATCCAACCAGACAAAGCGGACATTCCTATACCCTTAGCAACTTGTAAGATGCTTATAGATAAACACACTATCAGTGCTGCCAACAGGCTGTGGTCTCAGACCTTGACCTGTAGAACTAGTAAAATGACGTGGCCGGAATGGAACATGGGCCGCACAAACCGACTGTTAAAACTAAACAGGAAAAATATGAGAAATCTACTAGGGGTCCTAACAGGGCATTGTCTGATTGGCAGACATGCCAGTAGACTGGGAGCGCCCTATAACGACTACTGCAGAAGCTGTAACGATATTGAAGAAGAAGAGACTATAGAACACTTTCTATGCGGGTGCATGGCTCTGGATGGAAGAAGGTTCAATATTTTAGGAAAAAGTTCCCTGAATAACTTGGCAGAAGTAGCCAATGTAAAAATAACAAGTCTTGTTAAATATATTAAAGCCACAGGTTGGTTCAATGAGGACGATGTAGAGTGAGGAGAGGGGACAGCCCTGGTGGTATCACAATGGGCCTACAGCAGGCCTAGGTGTGTCAACCGACAACCACTATACCTACCTACCTACCTACTCAATCAAATTTTTCATAATTACAATAAGACTTCGGAACCAGAATTTCCTAAGCATGCAGTTTAAAACCTATTGAATTTTAATACAACCTAGTGCAAGTTTCAAGTGATTACAAAATACCGTTGATTTTTGGTGTTTTTTTTGTGTTAAAGGTGCTACGCTTTTTCTTCCGTATAAAAAAATTCGCGCGTGTACTTTGCAAGGAAGAAAAGTTGTGAGACCTCAGCGAAAACGAAATTGGAGCCGATGATATTTATCTGATCTCCACATCACTGCCATTTAACTACTGGTCGAAGGGGATACTGCAACCTCAACTACAGTCATTTAGTTTCAAAATTATTTACGAGGGCTACACATGTATGTATTTTCGTTTGCATAAGTACCGTTAAAGTCATTATTTCGTATGCGCCAGTTGAAAGTACATACAAAAAATATTTTCAGATTTGACTGATACTCCGCACTTCACAGGCTTTCTTCACAAATTAGCACATCTACGCAAATGCCAATGCAAGCGATTAAATTATATTTTTGAGTATGTGCGGCCAAAGGAGAGAGTGTCTACGAAAGTGGGAGTTTATCTCAAAAATAAAATTTTGCAAGGTCAAACTCAAAATGTATTTTTTGATCTTGAAGGGAAATAATTTGAAAATTTTCAATTTGTAAATGGACCAACATAAATTTGGAAGGAATAATATGTGATACATTAATCCGCGATCCAAGGAGTTTCATTCAGTTCTCCCAGTTGTACTCCTACTTTGAATAGAAAATATCGGATGATAGATATCGGTTCTTCTAACAACAGTCCCAAGTTCTAAAAAGAACGATTGAAGAAAACGCATTTCGCCATGTAACCATTTGGTTGCTGTGCTTCTTAAGTGATCATCATAATTTTGTACCTATTGAACTTTTTTTGTATCAATTAGGTCAGGGTACGTGTACACATTATTAACAATTTTGTTTTAAACTTGACTGTGACTGCAGAATGTATCGCTTGCTAGCAGTAGAGATAGCCATGGTGACCTTTCAATGCTTTATCACACGTTCTGACAATAAATCTTCCACAGCTGTTAAGTAATTTTTGTTGCGGACCTTGCTTTTTGCCTTGCCCTTTCTTCCATTTTAGTAAAAAAGAAACAAAAAGTTTAAAATGCAAATAGACCAGTTTACCAATGGATAATTTGAAAAGCACAGAATACGGGCATAAAAAATGGAGCTCTATACTACGCCTTATGCTGTCGCGGCTGCGCTTAAAAAACATCATCAGTCCGACTCTGCCTACTCTCTCCACAGTATTTTTTTATCAAGTATCTCGTTCTTTTTCTTTTCTAGCAATAGACTTCATCAAAATGTGGACAGCATAGCTGGAGTTGGTTCAATTAGGGGTATATTTCGAAATCAAAGTGGACAAATGGTAAATAAAATAAGAGGGAATTCTGTATTTTTAAATGAAACTATATACATACATATATTAACATTATGCAAGCACGGCAAATTTTCGAAGAAAAATTGTTTATGTATTTCATTTATTATTACTATTATTTACGTTTCTTTGACTACCTTTCCAATGATGTACTTGGCTTTGTAAACAGCCAAGTAGTTTTGGAGATACGAGTATTAACGTTTTTAGAATGCGTAAAGTTTACCTGGAGGAGGATGGTTCCATGTGTAGAAGTCCAGACAAGTGGGGAAAGTTACTGACCACCATTCACTTGGGGGTGGCCAGAACGATTCTTCTGCATATGGTTCAAGCAGCTCACAACATCCGGGATTAGCCCACGTATCCTCTGGGTAGCTTCCGAACATCCGTTCAGGAGTGAGCTAACGTGAGAAGGCGAAGCATTCCAGGATAGCTGGTTGTGCGCTGGGTTTGGGACTTGCCACTTAAAAGTCCCCCCCGAAATGAAAATACTTACAAAGCCTCGGATGAGAACTACCTTTACTGATGACGACCCCTGCAAACGAAATAAGGATAACGAATTGAGGGCATGCACCTGGAATGTCCGGTCCCTTAATGGGGAAGGAGCCTCTGCCCGGCTGGTTGATGTCCTCGTGAGAGTAAAGGCTGACATCACTGCCATTTAAAAAATGCGATGGACGGGGCAAGGCAAGAAAAACATAGGGCCTTGCGACGTCTACTACAGCTGCCATGTAAAGGAGCGCGAATTCGGTGTTGGATTTGTTGAGGGAGAGACTTCGTCGCCAAGTGTTGTCGTTCACTCCGGTGGACGAGCGTCTCGCAATAATCCGCATTAAAGCCCTTTTTTTACATTTCGCTAATTTGCGCCCACGCCCCACGGAAGAGAAGGACGATGTGACCCAAGATTCCTTCTATGAGCGCTTGGAACGTTCCTATGAGCGCTGCACCCGCCACGACATAAAAATCGTGCTTGGCGACTTCAACGCCAGGGTTTGCAAGGAGGGAATTTTTGGCCCCACAGTCGGAAAGTTCAGCCTACACAACGAAACATCCGGTAACGGACAGAGGCTGATCGACTTCGCCGGGGTCCGAAACATGGTAGTCTGCAGAACCAGATTCCAGCATAAAAAGATACACCAAGCTACCTGGCTGTCTCCTGATCAAAAAACACGAAACCAGATCGATCATGTTGTGATAGATGGAAGACCCGCTTCTAGTGTAGTAGATGTACGTACGATCCGAGGACCCAACATCGCTCTCAAAGGTACTCCCCAACAAACCGGCATGCACGAGCAATGGAGCAATATTTCTCGTTCCCTACGTACCGCCGCCGAAGAAGAAATCGGATTTCGGAGAGCTCGAAAAAACAGTTGGTACGACGAGGAATGTCATGCTGCCGCCGAAAGAAAAGCTGCTGCCTATAGAGCCACGCTGCGATCGGGCGCAACGCGAGCCATGTGGGATCGCTACAGAGAGCTAAGAAAGGAAGAAATAAGAGGCCGAAATACGTGAGTGCGAGAAGCTTGAGATGCTGGTGAACGAGGACAAAACGAAGTACCTCCTGTCTTCAAACAAGCAGTTGGCGCATTCGCGTATTGGCACCCACGTCACTGTTGACAGTTATAGTTTCGAGGTTGTAAAGGACTTCGTTTATTAGGAACCAGCAATAACACCGATAACAATGTCAGCCTTGAAATCCAACGTAGAATCTCTCTTGCCAACAAGTGCTACTTTGGACTAAGTAGGCAAATGAGTAGTAAAGTCCTCTGCCGACGAAGAAAACTAACACTTTACAAGGCTCTCATCATGCCCAACCTAACGTATGACGCAGAAGCTTGGACGATGACAACATCCGATGAAGCGACGCTTGGAGTGTTTGAGAGAAAGATTCTGCGTAAGATTTTTGGACCTTTGCACGTTGGCAACGGCGAATATTGCAGGCGATGGAGCGATGAGCTGTATGAGCTTTACGACGACATAGACATAGCGCAGCGAATAAAGACCCAGCGGCTACGCTTCCTGGGTCATGTCGTCCGAATGGATAGAACACTCCGTCTCTGAAAGTATTCGATGCGGTACCAGCTGGTGGTAGCAGAGGAAGAGGAAGGCCTCCTATGCGTTGGAAAGATCAGGTGAAGAAGGAGTTGGCTTCACTTCGTGTGCCCAATTGGCGCCGATTAACACGAGAAAGAAACGACTGGCGCCCGTAAACGGTTATCGCGCCAATTAAGAAGAAGAAAGTTTACCTGTTTTGTAGGTGTAAAAAAACCTGTTGGAAGGGATAACAATTTTTCCTGAAGGTTTTATTTACATTTATTGACAACTCAGTAAATATCGCTTACCAAGGTCCATTTTACTGGAAGGTTTTGTTGGGTGTAATCTATTGGGCAATCTTGTGGCGAGGGAGCAGTAATTTACATTGACTCGGTTTGAATTACGTTTTATGGTCCTCCTTTTGAGTGGCGATACACTTCTAAGCTGGCAATGTGTGCGAGTTTGAAGCAACGCTTCATTGAATTTCTCGCATCACGACATATTTAACAGTAAATTCAGCATCCTATTTCGCTTAGAGTGATAAGTCTCCGTGTTAAAAAAAATTACAACACAGTTGGCTCCAACCCGTTTTCGAACTACAGCATTAACTTTTAATGGGTCACATTTATAGCCTTGCAAAATGAGGAAAGATAGTCTGAAACGCACAGGAAAAGCAGCAAACTCATAATTTTGCAACACGTGCGCAACTCAGTTTCACTTTTTAAAGTTTTTTATTGCTATGTTATTACAATTTTTTGGACAGTACTACAGTTGTAATTTTATTTATTTATTCATTGAAGAGTTTTTCTCTTTAATAATTAATTACAAAAACTTGCATTAATTTCGCTACAACATAGATTTAATTAAAAATGCTGTTTTTGGTTTCTTCAATTGGCAAAAGTTAATAAAAGTGACAATTCGATCATTTTTAGAGATGGGACATATTTGCCGCTGATCTGCCAACTGGGGCAATTCTGAAGGCAAATCAGTAATACTCCTCTCACATTTTGGAAATGTTAGCAGAGGAATATCGGGATCGCCTTCATGAAGCGGTCAGAGGTAGATATCTCTTATTTGGTCGAATGTCACTTGTACAGAGATACATTCTCTATGTATGCGCATTTGCATTTTGTTACTCCTTTTGTGGTATTTTACGAAAAGTCTATACTTTTTTGCACCATATTTTTGTGAAAAGCCACTAGCTCGTTGTTCCGAATTTGCTTGTAAAAACTACAACTATTCACTCTAAGAATTTTATAATTTTTCACTAATCACTATTTGATTTCGTCTACAAAATATTCATTGCAAAATTTATTTTTGAAATTCTTCCCGGAGATTTACAACCGCATAGGAGAGAGGGAAAAGTAACATATTCTCACTTGTTGGTATTTTTGTTTGTGTGTTTATTAAATATACCTTCGGCTTTCGTTTTCTTCTCTCAAACCAAAATCAAGGTGTCAGCTAAGGGATGCCGATCACCAAATTTTGCTTATTTTGGAAATTAGGAAAGGTACCGGGAAAAGGAACAGCAGGTAACAACCAGTACAGGAATATTTGTGCGAAATGAAAACTTTTCTGCTGGTAGAAGCATATCTTCTGCCAATAGTCGGAAACGCGCCTACCAAAAGTGCCGTCGAGAACTTGTTGGAGTGTATCCAATCTCTTTTGCAAATTTTCTACGTCGTGATGGAGGTGAGCATTATTAATTATACTTTCATCAATACGGCGCGATTTCCTATAAATACGAGTTATTGGAATTTTGTCGTTCAAGAGGGGATGCATGGGAGATTACTTACTCTTTCAAATCGGTTAACTCGGCTTCAAGAAGTTTCACTTTGTTCATGGTGCGTTCCAAATCAACTTCCTTCCTGATCAACTCTACGCGATATTTATCTTCAGTTTCGCGACTCTCTTTGCTTAACTGGTACAGCTGATAAAGCAAAAACAATGAGAAATACTACTTGTATGTATGTATGTTCGGTATAAATGTAAATGAGCTTGGCTGTAGAAGCCTGAGCAAATAAGTTAAAATATACGGCTTACTTTATGTACATATGTATGTGTGTGTTTATATGCTTGCGTGTGGTTATGAATACATGCCTCATTAATTAATTTGTTTTTCTGATTTTCTAGCACTTGTACCGAACGGTTTTCTTTAGCAAGGGAATGGCGCAAATTACGCTGCTCAACCATTGACTGAAAAAGCTCAGCTTTCCTTTGGCTTAGTATGCCACTAAGCGCTTCAAGCTCCTTGTTTTTATTTGCCAAATCTTGTTCCAGGAGTGCACGTTCCGCTTTCAGACTATGGACGTTGCTGTTGAGGTTCTCACACGAGGACTTTGCCTGAATTACGCTTTCTAGCGAACACTTGAGCTGGCAAGCGAGGTCATCATTCCGCTTCTGTTCGACACGAAACAAAGTGTTGTAAACATGAATCTGAGTTTTGGCCTTTTGTGACTGACAGAGAATAAAATTAAACCTTGGTCGTAACTTTATTTGTAAACATTGTGTGCTAACCCCTCTCTTCAGTTCTTCCATTCTCAATAACAAACGTTTAACATCCTCTCGACGGCGGCGCCAGGCATTCAACATAATTGTGGTAAAGATGCGCATACTCGCTAGTCGCAGCTCCGTCTCCGCAGGGAACGGATAATATGCACTGGGTTTCCCGCTTGTTTCGCATTCAATATACCGGTTACTACTCCGTTCCATAAGCATTGACTTATTATTTGGCTTGTATTTCCGGCAACCGGAAAGACTTGCATAATTATTGGGGAAACATTTTGTTATTGAAAAAGTGCTGTGGGAAGTGCACTTCGGGTTTTGGAAATTGCAACCTGGCAACTCCGATTCTTCTTCTCCTCGATTGGAGTCAATGCCTAAAGTGCCGTTGAACATTGTCTTGTCCTGGGTCTAGCGGCAACATAAATATAAATGCATGGATAAAATAATTTTCTTGTACACCGATGCAGTTACTCATAGCAATATACATACATACATACATATGTAGTTATATATATACATATTCCCATAACCATGAGGTTGTGGCGTATACTTACATAAGTATTTTTCGTATTTTTACCTGGGTAGGTAATTCTTGCTAATAAAATCGTACTCGGTATTCGTATGCAAAGATGATACAAATTTAGGAACGCAGTGGAATTTCGAATTTGAACGGCAGTAACCATAGCCACGTCACCAGCCCGACTACGAGAGATATATTATGTTCGTGACCCGAAATCACTTTGACTTAAATAATTTTCCAAGATCTGGTTGCTAAAGTAAAACTGTAAAACTAGTCTCCAAAAACTGAATTCCGCTTTAAAATTTTTCGTTTTTTTAAATAAATGAGCATATCTTGAATACGAAACCAAAAGTTACTTTTATTACTTCCAATTGAAAGTACTATATACGGTGTTTTCAATACCGTAGAGACTACCCCTTAGGAAATAAGGTAAAACATTTTTTTACAATTTATTGTCATCCTCCCACCTAAATGGTGTTGAGCTGGCAAGAGGGTGATGCCATATCAATAAACCAGCTGGAGATTATGAGCGAGGTTTTCTTGCGCTAAAACTATCACCCCTATCATTCAGTTGCTAATAGCACAGGCCTGCGAATTCTCGCTTTTTTACAGTTTCTAAAACCGCTATGGGTGTTTCTTGAAAGTTTTTTTATGCTAAAAACGAATATGACCTTGAAAATGCTCCAGTACGTCAGGATTTTTGGCAATTTGAGGTTAAATAGTCAAAAAATGCAGATTTTGACCATTTAAAAAATTTTTTTTGAGCAAGGCAAAGTTTTTTTTTAATTTTCCCCAACGGCATCGCAAAGTACTACTCTTTAGCTTTAAGGTCCTTTTTTAAAAATATTTTTACGATTGATATAAAAAAAGTTATTCTATTTTGAATTGGAGACTTTTAGATATGCAAATTCAACCTTTCTAATCTCTAACGCCCCTGTAAAGGGCGAATTCAAAATAGTATAACTTTTTTTATATTAATCGCAAGAATGTTTTTAAAAATGGATTTTAAAGCTGAGGAGTAATACTTTGCGATGCCGTTGTGGAAAATTAAAAAAAACTTTACCTTGCTCAAAAAAATTTTTAAATGGCCAAAATCTGCATTTTTTTGACTATTTAACCTCAAATTACCAAAAATCCTGACGTGCTGGAGCACTTTCAAGGTCATATTCGTTTTCAGCATAAAAAACCTTCAAGAAACACCCATAGCCGTTTTAGAAACTGTACCTCGCAGGACTGTGTAGTTTTTAAGTTAAATATTGCCGCGTTCGATTCACCCCTTCTCTGCTTTATTAGAGAATTCTGCTTCTTACCAAGCAAAAAATTTGCATGTGAAAGGAACAACAATTTTGCGATGACCAAGCGAGTTTTTTATAGTCGCTTAGCTTACAAGGAATGTGCTTAGGCTAGTGCTTCCTAGTACTTGGATATTTATTATAATAAATTAAACAGTAGGCGTAGAGGGAGCATTCTCGTTTTATTAAATTTTTCAAATATAGGAAATTGAATTAAAATTAAAAAAAAAAAAAAAAAAAAAATTGAATTAAAATTAAATTAAAAAACAGTCATCGACTGCCTTCCGAACCATACGGTCGTTTCCACAGCGAAGTTGTGTTTTCTCGTCAGTGCGATTATTCTTTTCTCTACTTTCCAATTTCTCATTTACTTACTAATTCGTGTGATTTTGCCTCTGCTGATTAATTGTTTTTGGAGTGTAAGCCGAAATGTCCCTAGAGGGACCTCCACTAGGGAATAACAGGGTTTCCTTGTTATCCCCTAGTCCCCAACCAAAGAGGAAAAAAGCAAAATCAGTAACTACAGAGTTTTTTCCATCTTTACCAACAGTAAAAAAAGACAACCCAAAATATCTCGTGGTAAGTGCTGTTGATAATAATAAGCCCCTGAAAAAATATTCGTGTTTTGCAGTGCATAAAGCTCTGCAAAATATAAGCTCAGAACCTATGAAAATCACGGACTTAAAAGATGGAAATCTTTTATTAATGGTGAAAAATTCCAATATTGCTAAGAAATTTCTGGCAACCAAACATTTAAATGGAATTTGTAAAGTTAACATTGACCTTCACAATACCCTTAATTATTCCAAGGGCACCATTTACGCTCCCTGCTTAAATGAAATACCAGAGAGCGAAATAGTGGAAAACCTTAAAGATCATGGAGTAGTTAGTGTTTATAAATTTCAGAAATACAGTGAGGGCAAATCATTTCCCAGCGGAGTTGTACTCCTTACATTTGATTCTTACTATCTTCCAGAAAAAATCGATGTCTCTTGGTATACAACTAAGGTAAGAGCATATTATTCCAATCCAATGAGATGCAAGAGCTGCCAACTGCTTGGGCACACAGCTAAGCGCTGCCAGAAAACACCAGCATGCGATATGTGCACTCTTCCTCCCCATCTTCCAGTACCTTGCACTCGAATCTTCTGCGTAAACTGCGCTGGAAACCACTCCGCTTCCAGCAAGCTTTGCCCAAAGTATAAGCAAATGAAAGAGATTATTGTAATAAAAACTGACAATAAATGCTCAATGAGAGAAGCAATAAGAATACATAAATTGCAAGTTCCACCTCAACTCAACGAGTACTCTACTTCCTTTTCTACTGTAACTAAAGATTCTCTTATTTCTTCTCCTCTCCCTACTGCAGCTACAAACAACATATTAAATATTCAACAGCAAAATAACTCCAAAACTTCACCACTTCTTCCTTCACTCTCTAACAATATTTTAAATAATCAACAACAAAGTGACAAACAAACCTCTTCACCACCTCTTTCCATAGCCGAAAATTGCATTTCAAGTAACCAACAACAAAGTAATACAAACCTGTTTTCTTCATCTCTATCCATAGTTACAAACAACAACAAAAACAATCAACATAGCTTTAACAATAACAACATTGCAAGCCTTAATGCAGAAAGCAACAGTCACACTAATAAAAGCCCTAACCTCTCAAATCAAATTATAGCACCAATAAATTCAGTCGATGACTTAAATAATTCGAAATTTTCTTCATACAATATTTCTACATTAAATAAAAGATCCCAATCCGATTATTTATCTGATAATATCTCAGATTAAACAATGAAAATTTTGCAATGGAATCTAAATAGTCTACTAAACAATTATCCAGACCTTAACATTCTCATAAATGAATTTTCTCCCGATATTATTGCTCTGCAAGAGACACACCTCCCACACAACAAAACAGCTTTTTCCCCAATCAAGTACAATAGCTATTTCCACAACCTCCCTCAAAATTCTTCATGCAAACAAGGCATTGCCCTTTTTGTAAAAAAATCTTTCGCACATAAAGCTATCCCCATTTCATCCAACATCTCCGCGTTAGCAGTTGAAATAGACATTGGCTTTAAATTGTCAATTATAACCTGCTATATTCCGCCCAATCAGACTTTTAATAGCAGGGAACTTCAAAATATCCTAATCTTATTTCCCCCTCCCTACATCTTTCTCGGTGATGTCAATGCCTGGAGCCCACTTTGGGGCTCTCCATCAACAAACCGTAGAGGCGAAATAATTGAAGATATTGTCCTATCCAACAACCTTATCGTCCTTAACGACGGTTCACCCACTCACTTTTCCACTCATGGCTCCTTCACCCATCCTGACATTATCCTCGCTTCCGCCTCCCTAGGACCCAAATTGTCATCCCGAACACTTGACGAGCTACATAACAGTGATCACTTCCCCCTAGTTACTACCCTCAACCTACCGATCCAATACCAAGTTAAGCTTAGAGCAAAATTTTTAACTGACAAAGCGGACTGGCCTAAATTCCTCTCTCTTTTGGCAGATACATGTAGCAGTAAGCCATCTTTGCATAATATAAACGCTGAGGCCTCATCCATAAAATCATTAATCAGATCCGCTGCTCACATTGCCATCCCTCAATCCAGATCAAAACAGTTTGCTACAAGGCTTCCTTACTGGTCTACTGTTCTCTCATCCCTAAGAAACCACAAACAATCATTGTGGGTCAGTTATAAACAAAGTAGAACATTAGACAACCTTGTAAGATTTAAAAAAGCGAACGCTGTATTTAGGAGAGAGTTAAAATTAGCAAAACGGAAAGCATTAGAAACACTTACGGCCAAAATCACTCCGGCATCTAGTCCCAAGCATATTTGGACAGACATAAAATCGTTCACAGGATCAGGCCAACACAACCATATAAAATTCGTCCACTCCCAAAGAGGTCCGATCTACAGTGCACAGGATATTTCCGAAGAGTTTGCAACCACTTGGAGGGATTATTCACATTCTTCTAATTTCCATACAAATTTCAATACCGTAAAGAACAAAATCCTATCTGAACCCTACGACAACACCTTTCCCTGCCCTAAAGCCATCCTTTCTGATTTACCAATTACGATAGAAGAATAGGCTCAATGACCGGCAAAACCCCAGGAGCGGACAAAATCCCATATCCCCTTCTCAAAAATCTCCCATACAATCTTAGAAACAGACTCGTAAGTCTCTATAACAACATTTTCAATCAGGGTATTTATCCGCAGGCCTGGAAAACTGCAAAGATTATTCCTATCCTTAAACCTAATAAACCCAATACCATTATTTCGAACTACAGACCTATATCCTTACTCCCCTGCATGTCTAAAGTTTTCGAAAAAATAATTTCAACTCGGTTACTGTGGTACGCTAAACAAAAAGGTTTCATATCGGATAATCAATTTGCGTTTCAAAGGGGTCTTGGTGTGATTGATCCACTTCTATATTTTGAACACTTTGCCTCAACCGCTTTATCCTCTCGAAAACACGTTTCAGTTCTTAACCTAGACTTCGAAAAAGCTTTCGATAGGATAGGTCCTCATATTGTTCTTCGGCAATTAAAACGCTGGAAAGTTGGCAACAAAATGTACCATACAATTAAGTCATTTTTACTGAACCGCAAATTCTTTGTTAGTATCAACAATTACAATTCTAATATTTTAAAATTACACAATGGCATACCTCAAGGTTCCCCTCTTTCAGTAATTTTGTTCATCATAGCTTTTAATGAAATTACTTCCTTAATTTCCCCACTCCCATCTATTAGTCATTTTGTTTACGCTGATGATCTGGTAATTTTCTCTGACCTAAACGACCTTTCGCAGATAAAAACTCATTTTCTAAATATTTCAAGTCAGATCTCTGAATGGTCTAAATCATCAGGAGCCAGCATTGCTTTGAACAAGTGTGCAACATTCCACATCTGCCGTAAACATAAGTGTATATTCCCTTCCCTTTCCATTTCTAACACTATAATCCCCCACACTAACACTCTTAAGATACTTGGCGTTGTTTTTGACAAAAAACTTACATTTAAAGACCATTGTAAATATATTAGAATAAGCTTGTTATCTCGATTAAATATTATAAAATATCTTTCCTCTAAACACTTTTTTGTACATACTTTAACCCTAATAAATATAACGAAAGCGTTAATATTATCAAAAATTGATTTTGCCCTGTCTATATACGGGCACTGTGCCAAAAATCACCTAAAACTACTGCAAGCACCATATCACACAGCCGCTAGACGATGTATCCGGGCTTTCCCTACATCCCCAATCAAAGCTGTCTTAACGGAAGCAGGACTACCAGATATCGCATCCAGAGTATTGAGCAAGACGCTGATGTTAATACCAAAAATTATGCACTGCAAGAGCAAACTTCTATTCAACATAGTCGAAAGGTCGTCACAGCTTACAATGCAAAGCAAAAAGCCGTCGGTCCTGTCGCGATGCATCACACTCGCCAAAGAATTGAACATAATATTGACTCCGATCCTTATGAGAACACCAACATACCCTCAGTGGGTTTCCCTCAAATCCTGTTTCTATAACAAATTATTCTGCCTTAAAAAAATTGAAACAGCATCGGTCGAATACATACAGCACTACAGGGAAGCTACTGAACCTTTTCGTGCAGAATGGGATTTTATATTCACTGACGGATCCAAATCGGACACCAGCACAACATTTGCTGTGACAAATAGCGACGGTGCCACAATTTCTGTCGGTGCACTGCCTACATACTGCTCAGCTTTCACAGCAGAAGCAGCTGCACTGCATGAAGCAGTAATGTTTGCCTCCCAAACGAGCAAAAAACATCTAATATGCAGCGACAGCAAATCCGTCATCGAAGCCTTGCAGAACCCAAAAAACGATATGTTACTCATCAATATGATTAGAAATATTATATATGAAAAGAAAGACGCAATAAAAATTATGTGGGTTCCTGGTCATGCTGGAATCAAAGGCAACGAAGTTGCTGATGAACGTGCAAATAAAGCACGGATGCAGCCATTACATTTCTTTAACCACTTCACTCCTAAAGACCTACGGAGGTATGCGTCAAATTATTTAGCCGGAAAACTCACGCAGGATTGGGCCGCCTATCATCACTACTACAAATTAAATAATCCCCGTGGAACTAAACCGATTTTCCCATCTGACTCTCCTTGCAGAGGTATCAGAACTTTTGTGCGTCTACGAATCGGACATTCAATTCCAACTCATAGTCATTTACTAAATGGAGCCTTGAAGCCGCCATGCTCATACTGCAATATACCAGATTTATCAGTACAACATTTCCTGGACGAATGCCCTGGCCTAAGTCAGATCCGAACAACAGTTTTTGGCAGCAGCAAACCCTCTGACCATCTGAAAGTAGCAAATTCAGATAATATTGACGCTTTCCTTAAATTTCAAATCTTAGCTAAACTAAATATTTAAAATTATTGTTACTTTCATCCGGAATAACACAAAGTTTTTGTTTGTTTTTAATACTTAATGTAAATTATCTCTAAATTATCTAAAATAGTCTTATAAGTATGAATCTCGAGCCGAAGGCCTTAGTAGCCAGAGTTCTTGTTAAATTTTAGTGTATTGGTTATTTTATAACTATTACTCTTACATATAAATAAAATAAATAAATAAATTAAAAAAATGAGTAAAACGACGAAAAGCAATACGAGTACAAATACTCATAAAAGCAACCACAACTACAACGATTTAGATGCTAACAATGATATGTCGGATGAATTGAGCGCGTACAGCTCGGAGGAAGACGAGGTGACATCACGAAAATCGCGAAAAATACAGCCAACTGATGCTGCGGATTACGAGGATGGGGGCGGAATGTAAAAATGTAAATTAATTTGTGTGCAAGTAAATTACAAGTGATATTTTCATATTTGAGCCGTAAGCCCTGGCAGCTAGTGCTCCTTTTTTTTATTGTAAAATAATAATTTATTGTTATTTTCCATATATTAAATTAATTAATTAATTATTATATTTTGCATACTGAAGGCTGGATGCTTTGAAAACCAATGGGATTACACAACAGAGTGAGCGACCTGTGGTGAGCAGGTGGACGCTGGTGTTTTGGCTGTTCTACGACGAAATCAAACCATTTTCCATACTTTCAAACGGGTGGCTTTGTTATTACATATATGTATGTATAACAGTTTGTCAAAACGAAAACAATGCAGTGCTGCGCCAAATCATATGCAACGATGAATTCAAGGGCCATTTTTAGTTTTATACTCGGTAATGTAAATATATAAAAACGGATATACGAGGTATGTTCAAAAAGTATCGCGAATTTTGTGTTTTTTTCAAAAATTATTTATTTATTCATTAATATCTATTTTGTTCTCTTCAAAGTAATCCCCATGATGAGCATTTTATGCATGAGCATATTCCTTATTGACCGTTTTACCCCGTGGCACGACGCCCCTGCAATCGAAGAAAACGGTAAGCAAAACTTTTACATTCGACCGAACTTGGCGCGCTTTTTCGGCCTTGGTTCGTGCGGCAGCTTCCATTGATATGATTGAGCTTTGGTTTCCACGTCATAACCATAAACCTACGATTCGTCACCAGTTATAACCCTCTGGAGGAAATTCGGGTGCTCGCGGATAGAGTTCAACATCTCATTAGCAATGTTCATGCGATGCTGCTTTTGGTAGAAATTGAGCAGTTTTGGTACGAATTTTGCGGCGACCCGTCTCATGCCCCAATCATTGAAAAAAATCGAATGGCACGAGCCAATCGATATGTCTAGGTCCTCAGCAACTTCTCTAGCGGTAATTCGACAATTGGACAAAACCATTTTCTTCACTTAATAAATTTTTTCGTCTGTTGTTGAAGTGCTCGGGCGTCCGGCACCCTTTTCGTCGTTTACATCTTCTCGGCCTTCTGAGAACATTTTGTAACACCGATAAGCGTTGCTTTGGCCCAAAGTAGCTTCTCCGTATGCCACAGTCAACATTCGGAAGGCATCCGCGCACTTAATTTCGTTTTTCACACAAAATTTGATACAGGATACAGGTCCATGTTTTTGAATTGGTGAAAATCGAGACAAAACACGTGCAAGCAAAGCAGCTGTCAACAATTAACTGAACATTCACAATGGCCGAACTCGTCGGCATGAGTGAGAGATATGAGTACCAACCAAGAATGATATAAAGAAGATTGCGCCCATCAGAGCGTACGTGACGTCACGTTTGCAGAGTTGTGCAGTATTGCCAACCATTTGATCTTCGCAATAAATTTAGTGCTTTTTTATACCGAAAATGCGACAATTTTTAAGTTTGGTGTTTGTTTCTTTTTGTTTTTAATTTAAGGCTACCGAGACTTTAGGTTAAAAAAAAACTGTATTATTATACAAAAGAAGTTTAAAAAAGGCCACTCTGAGAAGATTTTAGTGCTAATGAAAATTTTTTTACTCCTATAAAATTTGATAATTTGAAAGTGCAAATTTAATTTTTGGCTCCATTTAAGGCTATGCAAAAATATTAAATGCCCCGCTCTCAACTCTTCTTAAGATTGAAAACCTTTTTACACATTTTTAAAAGCCTTTGAATTTATTGAATGCGAATTAAAACCATAGAGGTGTAATCGTTTCTTCCGGTCATCAATCCTTAGTGAGACATAGAGCATCAAGAGGTGTATTCATAGTAAAAATAAGCAACAAAATACCAGAAAATACTAAAGAAACCATACTGACATTTTTACAAAAAGAGTACCTTATCTAGTTACATAACTTCAAATATAGCAAAAAAGTCGTTCCCTTAATAAAAGAGTCTCGCTTAACAAAAAAAACTCATAAATTAAATTGTACATAAGCATAACACATTTATTTAACAAAAAAACGCACATTCTACAGACAATTTGTCACGCATACAAAGTTCTTTAAATAACACAATAAAAATTTCGTGTTTTATTTTCTTTAAATGGGCATTTAGTTCGTTTTTATATCCAAAGCTAGGCAACTCTGCAGTAGCGAGAGAGAGATTTGAGTGCCGAAAGCAGAAGAACACCAACAACACCGGCAATCGCGGGCAATGCCACCAGATGTTAAAAAAAAGTAAAGCTAAATAAAACTGAGTGAATTATTTAAATAATTATTAAAAAATGTATATTTTACAAAATTATAAACATTACATTTTAATTAGAACAACTAGAAAAATGTCATGAAGAAAGAACTAGAACTCCGAGACACAAAATAATAAAAGTAACAAAAAAAAAAAGATAAATCAAGTTACGAAAATGGTAATCTGGCCATACTGGAGCTAAAATCACGTAACTAGTTGTCAAATTCGCTGAGCGCAAAGTAACGGGACCACGATGGGCGCCATCTTATTATTCTTTGCATCATGAGTACCAACATATCGCCACAAAAAAATCGAAATTCGAATATACGTAACCTGCGAAAATTCGAAATTTGCGATACTTTTTGAACACATCTCGTATTTATGTTTGTTCTTAATGCAATACTACACCATTTATCCCGTTGAGTGAAATTTTAATATGTTTTAGTTGATATGCGAAAAGTGAAATAAATGCTCTCCTGCAATACCTGTATTTCTTTAGAATGTGAAACAATTTGTTATCGATAGAAGTGCTCGAACTAAATTTGCACTGATAGGTACATCAGCTGGAATTGCGGCAATACGTTTGGATGGTGGGGAAACATCGCACCAAAAGTTCAGGCATGAAGTTTTCCACTAATGTAAACTTATCATATGGGACGGATGCACGATGGTTCACAAAAAATTTGATCGCACACTGAAAGATTTGAGGGGAAACGGACTGTTCTTCTGTGGGTCATTCATTTGGCCTGATGATTTTTGAGAAACTGCCGGTTATACAACATTTTGCAAACCACTTGCTGAATATTGGGAACAGAAAAATGACAATCGGCAGATTACACCAACCAAAGGCGTATTGGTGCAAAAGGTTTTCCCAAGTATCGCGCGGGGTTACGAAAATCATTAGAGGCTGAGTGCACATGCGGCTGCGTACAACAATGTCAACGGCCCCAATTTCAAAACTCACAACGGAACACCATCGAGGCTTTGATGAATCAAGACGGAGATGATGGTGAGTTCACGCGGCGGAGAACCTTCTGATTTATGTGTGTAAGTACCAGATGGAAAGCGAAAAGTTTCGGTAATATCCTAATAATAAATAAAACTGAAACGACACTGAATTATTTTACCGATGAAAATGTAAATGTTCAATACAAATGACAGAAACTATGGTGAGTTGCATAAAAACGGGTTTCCTTGAATTTCCTTTCTCCTGAGATCGCAGCAGCAAACGCGACGGGTAAGCCAGATACCTGTTAAAATGACTTCACTAATTTCGAAAAATTTGTATATAGTTTAAAAGTAGTAAAAGTTTACTTTGATTACAAAAGTGCTTAAAAAACTACTAATTTTTGTTCTAGTCTCTGGAAAAAACTGAATACTTTACACTTGTGATATTTTTTCCCCTTTTTTTAAAATTCTATAAATGTGTAAAAAATTACTACATAGCGCTAAAAAAGAAAGCTTTGCAACTAATAATTTGTATGTTTTCGACGAAATTACTATCTTTAGTGTAGCCTTCCTTTTTTATTCCTTCAGCAAAAACAAATTAAACAACTAAGAAGATTAAATTCGGTCCAGACGGGACTTTATATAACCTTGCACGTTTTAGTAAAATTTGGTTTGGGCTGGATGTTAATTTTTGTTTCAATAATATTGGTATATGTCGGATCTAACTGAGGTGGGGAGTAGCACGTGTACCAAGTTGGGGCGGGTTTTATTAAGTCGTTATCGAGATACATGCATTTACTCAAAAGTGGGCCTGGCACCTCCTATTTTCCAACACTTTACCTGCGTCGATGTCCTCTTCTGTGTCCAGCATTAGTAGCAAACCTAAGCAATTTACATAATTTAAAAGCGGAGATATCTCGTTTTTTGCTTCTTCGACCAATTTCGCCCATTTTCAATAAACGTATATTAATTAATACCTGGAGTTACCGTTTGCACGGACAGACGGACTGACGAGCAGACATAGCTAAATCCACATCCTGCCCATTCTGGGCATTTTGGTATTTATGTCTATAGTTATCTCGATCTCCCGTTATGTAAACAAAATTGTAAATTATTAAAATATCAGATGGCGTTAATTTTAATTTTTTGTCTTCATTAAACGTTTTTGGTGCCCTTAATATTTTTTTTGTATCATCTCTTCAACGCCCGCTTTCAAATGTAAAGACAAAATTGTTGTACTGCTTTATAAATACAATAAATAATAAGAAAAAAGAACGATCCGTTCTTAAAATGAAATTTCCCTGTTCCTTTCCTGGCAAGCAATTACCAACTGGCCTACTTTTTTCAGCACAGAATTATTTTGCTAGTGGGTGCGAATACAAATTAGTGCTCTTGCTTAAATAAGATGAGTTATCATTTCATTTCATATACAAACAATTGAACTAAAGAATTTATGGGTTGTGTTATTTTAGCTCAAAGGAAATGTGTGTAGAATATACTCAGTTACATTAGTTTGTTACAGAGTGTAAAAGTAATTTAACACTCATACTATGAAATTCACAATAATTTCCTCAGAATTTCTCAGAAACGGCCAAGGTCAAATGTTAGTCGGCTGGCGTGCGAATTCTCCCTTTGAAAATTGTACACTCACTTCGATTTTCTACACAGTTCATGGCAAATCACACATTGCCATAGAAAATACACTTTCGTTCACTTTCACCTTCGCATTGAACCCAGGCGTTTGCGCTTCTCAAGGACATCGGTTTCGACAATCACTGGCTTTGCGGTAGTTGTGTAAGTAAAAAAGTTAAAAAACGTTAAAAGCGTGCGGAAAGTGTTTCATGTTGTTGCGTGTTTCATATACACATAACTACGTACTAATATATTCATAGATACATATAAGCATAAAAGTAAACAAAGCATGGGAGACACCCTGCAGAAAATCTAACAAAATCGATTCTAACAAAATCGGCACTTAATGATGAACGCAAATTTTGTTTAAAAAATGCATTAGTATGCTCACACCAAAGTTTAAAGTAGCCTTGATGTTTTAAAATACCATTTTTGAGTGAAACTACTGCGAAGAAAATTCTTTTTAGCGTAAAAAAATAAGAAAGTTACTGCCAACTCTAATGAGCCATTGATAAAGCAAACAAATTTACAGACCGTTCCATCATGAATGTAAGCCCTTTTCCAACAACTTCCTGTTGAAATAATTTAAAATTAAGCGAAGCGAATGATGCAGGTACTTAGAATATTAATTATTGTTTTTGCATAATTCATTAAAACTATTTAGTTCCTTTTCCTACAGGGTACTCTTGTGCAAATGAGTTCGTCAGCATGAAAAGGACGCTCTTATTTTTGAAAATCTGTGTTTGCGGTCTTTGAATGTTTGATTCGCCAATTTATCGGAAGAGATTCGTCGTCAAAAATGTTTACATTGTTTGATCAATTCAGCTCATGTACAGTGGGGCTTAAGTGTACAATGTTTTGCAATTTTTTATTTGCACGTAAAGCTTTTGCAAACTACATAAATGTCATCTTTATGAAATGGTAGGTTTTACAATTGACTGAGTTGAAATGAAAGTCGCGCTTGTACTCTTTACACATCAGTAGGTACTATAAATACATTTGCATATTTTACAAAGTTCTGTGCTTCGTATGTACATTATAATGGCAGATTAGGGAGTAAAGCATAGTACACGTTCGCGTTTCATGTGAAATGGGTGTCAAAATCCATACAAATTACATTGCCGTGAAATATGCGTGAAATTTCGTATGAATGTCTCGGCCAAGTTGTACTCAGTTCACGCCGTGAAAACACCGCGCAACATGCCAGCAACATTTTTTCCCATCAATTCGAAATGTCATTTAAATTTGAGCGTAAATTGCCAGTTCGTTTACGAGAGAATAGAGTGGATGGTACCATAGTTCCATATGCAGTAGTCCGTCTGATGGTTAGTGTTGGACAGAGGTTAGGATGTGTGGGTTTCCTACCAAAATTACCTCTGAATATCAAAATCAGAACAAATCTGCTGCCCACTGTGACATGTAAATAAAATATGAACACTTTTGACAGCTTGCACTTTTGGCATGCTTCTCCTCCTCAGCCTTTGAATAACAAAAACATGCATTTGTTCTTAATTCATTTCATTTAATTATTCGTAAATATTAAAGAGAAAAGTGTATTGAAAAGTTAAACCACATTTGTCACACTGTAGTTGCACGTGTAAATGGCCCACGGAGCAAATGCTATGAGACAATCATTATTTATTGACGCTTACCTAATTTTTACATTGCAAAGTTTATTTACTTGAACAACATTTCATAGTGGCGGCAGTTACCTTAATTGAGTACGAGGGTTGATGTATAGTATGCATGCCGTTCGAGCGTTGTATCGCCTAATTACTGGGGTGCCAAAGCTCGGTTCCCCAGTTGAAGCAGATTACAATGGATTTATTGGTAAAAACTACATTAGTTACCTTATTTCATAGCATGTAATCGTTTGTGTCCGAGCAAGTATTAGAGGAAGCCAAAACGGAATGTGAAATTATGTGTATACATATGTACATACATATGTATGTATGTTTATGAAATAATTCCAGGCTGGACTAAGTGGAGACCGTTAGTCACCAAAAAGCGTGTCAGACGACACATATAAAATATCAATAACAAACTAAATGGCTCAACAAAAGCAAAAACTGTAAGATGCGTGTATCCTTTTCCAAGAAATCCAGTGTGAGTCATATTGCTTTTTCGAAGGAAAAGTGGGTTGTTAGGCACATATATACATATGTATGTAAGTGACAGGACAGGACAGTACATTAGAAGTCTCTCGCAAATACTATTGTAGGAAAATATTTATGCATGTACATGTGTGTATGTATGTATATGTAATTGCATGTATGCATGTATGTGTGAGTTGTAGTAATATTGCAGAAAGCTTTTCATTCATAAAAGCTAAACAATTTGTATTGCAAGTAAACGAGTATTTGTGCTGGTGCAAAGTCGAGAGAGAGAAAGAGAGAGAGAGATATTTACTTGGGCATTGTGTATTTGTATGTAGAATATCGGTAATTGGTAGATTCGCAGTATCATGTGTGAGTAACAAGCCTATGGATCTGAAAATATTGCGGTCATATTTGTACAGGAAGGGGATAGGATTTCTTTCCACTTTGTTGTTGTTCACTAACTTGTTGACAGAGAAAATATTTAGTATTCACACTAACTTTTTTTCATTAAAATTGTTTCAGCGTTCTGCGTTTTATTATCGGAGAAAATGCATGTAAGAACTCACCTTAAATCATCTGAAATAATGAAACCCCAGTTAATTAATTTTTACTGCATAGAATTCCATTAGTATTTACAACGTTATGAACAGGTTCCCAATTATCTGATATTGTTTACCTTTTAAAATTCCAGCTCAAATTGACCTCCCTCGATTAAAGTATTTCAACTATTTCTATGATTTTGCTTGAAAGCTGCGTAAAAACAATTAAAATAAGTTAAGAGCAGGTTCTTTAATTTTTAGATATTCTCGATCGTTAAAATCGTCCAAGAGAGTTCGTTGGTGGGGTGTCTTTGCGCTGGAAATGCGCTTGCCTTCGATCGATTGCCATTTGCAGATAAGTTGACAGCGTTTTTAGGCCAACTGTTAATGGTATACATTTTGACGATATTTAGTTTCAATAAGGCGATATGAAATGCCGTTAATTTTTTCCCGGGAAAAATATTTTGCAGCGATTTGCCCCTCAAAATCACCCGTTTCCCGATTGGACTTCTTTCTAAGAGGCCAACTCGAAGAACGAGATTAAGTGAATAAACTAGAATCGATTGACGATTTGGTGCATTCTTGCCGTCAAAATCTGTGTTTAATTCGGACTTAAGAAATAAACTCTAAGTTGAAAAACCCAGCAGATACTTTCAAAAGATAAAATGAAAAAGTGTCGCCTTCTAAATCGAAGTGAAAACTTCAATTGAAGTTATGGCGGCAGCACTGTTCAACGGGTGTGAGCAATCAAACTGACAAGTGGGTGTACATACATACATACATATACTTGTATGCATATACATACATACCTGAATTATTTCAAATTATATGTAAGAGATGACAATCACGTTGATAAGTCGGCATAACAAGTTATGAGCAACAACTGTGGTAGTAATACGAGTAATGGGAGGTGACTTAAAGAGCGTTGAGCTTAAAAACTCTGTAGTGGATATGACTCTTTTCATATTGTCACCATTTTGAAGAGATCATGTCCGATATTGTTGTTTTAGTCTGCAATTCGCTTTCACGTTGAGGCGTCGTGTTTTATTACTAAAGTCACAGTGGACGGAGTGTTTGAACGTTTTCGACGTGGTTAACGTGTATGTCTCGAGTATTATTTACGGAACATGTTTAGTGAGTGAATTTAAAATTGTGAAATGCGTAATTCACGAGTATATTAAATGTCGTCAATTAAGCGGTTAAGGATTAATCGGAATTATTAATTTGAAAAGAAAATCACGCAAATGAATTCATACAAATATAAGAATATTGCCTAGTGCTTTTCTACTGTATACTTACATGCCCTATGTACATACATACATACATATGTATGAATATACGTATATAGAAAATTTAGCTGAGACACTCTGACCATTCGACGGCCATATGTATGTATCGACACAAAACAATACTTTTATATGTACGTAAATTGATTTCGTATAAATTCATGTATATATACTTACGTATAAATAGTTACATACTATATGTTCATAAGTATGGATATACAGACATACATACATACATAACCTACAATGCAACCCCACTGAACGTTTATGTCGATCACGTATTGTTGTCGACACAAAACGGCTATCAATAAATACGCACATACATACATATGTACATGTGAAAGAGCAGATATGTAGCGGGAACTTGTAGCAAAACATTAGTGGAAAAATTATAACCACACTCGTAATGGCGGAGCTAAGAGCAGTGAGTTTGATTAGGTTGATTCAATCGCAGAATATGATAAAACAGCAAATGCATCCAGATACGGTTTTACTACATACATATGCGCATGTGAACATATGTATATTTTATAATCACTTTACGTTAAAACCCTTGCATTGAGTATCTATTATTTCGGCCAATATTTAGAAAGGGTTATTTATATTTGTGAATATTGTGTTTATCAGTCGTACCACATCGGCGCTGACACGACCAGCACCCTATTTCAACAACGAAATGATAGAATTATACACGGTTTCAATTTATTATTCCAATTTGTTTCAATTGATCATAAAAGGTCTTATACAATTCCCTTATACTGTTCTAAGTAGTAGCTGCCTTGTTTACAAGCAAATAAAAGTCGGTGGTGCCTGAAAATTTTTTGGACTTTCCCAAAGAGTCATTATAATTGATTCCGATCGGCAAAGCAGGCACTTGCTGATCAACGAGCTACGTATGTATATACACACATGTGCACATAAACCGAAAGTTTTGTGAGAGACTGTGTGTGTAATGTACGTATGTACATGAATACCTATGTATGTGCGTATAGAAATAATAAGAAAATGGAAATTAAGAGAAAAACAACACACACAAAAATAACCCAGTGCATATAGGAAACATTTTTAAATATTTTAAATATATTAAATTGAACTCAGCAGAGGAAGCTTATTTCTAAAGAAAAGTAGTTGAGAGGTTATGACAAACATTTATGCGTTCCGTATTTTCAAAACGATGCAAATCAGTCGATTCTCTTTAACAACCGATCTAAGTAAATTAGAGTGCGCCAGAGAGTTGAATTGAGAAAGCAATGCGAAATGTCATGTGGATGGCTACATATGTATGTATGTACATACATACACTTTCTTAAATATTTCATTACGAAATCAAAATACGAGCTCGGAAAGTTTCTCTTCCTTTGCGGCTATCTTTGTTCAGTTGGTATATAAGCGCTAATTACTCTTCGCTCCTACTTGGGCTTGCTGCTGCCTACCTCTTTGTTCTGAAGCAAATATTCCACTGCCTCGCTTTTAATGAGCGGCAGAGTGTAAAGCGTGTTGTATCCGCTGCTCGTGATCGGGCTGATCGTGTGGTGTTTAGCAGTACTGAGCTGAACATAAAAACAAAAAACCGGTTTTTCATATGCACAACAACAAACTAATATCCACACGTAGATGCATGGAACAGGAAAAAAAGCGTAAAATAAAACAAAAAAAGAACTTAAGTGAACTCACACAAAGATATGTATGTACATAAATCCGCGGAAAACGATGAAGTGAATTTTGTTTAACTAAAGTGAATGCGAACTTTTCAAAGCAAGTACAAGTTTACACATATTTTCGATGCAATCTGTGCATGCATACTTGCATACATAAATATACATAGAAGTATGGTAATAGTTACAGCCCTTTGCGAAACGCATATCAACATACATACGTTTGGATCCACATGTTTTTTAGTATCTATATACATATGTATGTATGTAAGTATGTACAATCCGTAAAAAATATTGAACACACATACACATACACGAAAATCTAGCTCATAGCGTTTTCATTTCTCGTAAAAATGCTATGTTGTCAACCACCAAAAACGTTTCCACATATATTTTCCAAAATCCCCTAAAATTAGCCTAAAATCAACGAAAATCCCCAAAACACACGATTGATTAGCGAACAGAAAAATCTGTAATAGTAAAACATAAACTGTATTATTGATGACTTGCATTATTATTTTTCAAATCATACATTTTTGGATTGTATTGTATTATATATGTACATATATGTATGTATGTATGTACATATATGGAATACACACATATGTATGTATGTACATATGTATTTAGCATTTTAGAAGATGGATTCAATTTAACACATAAATAAATAATAATATAGTAAGCACAAATATTTCTTCCTAAATATTACACCTCAACCAGAAAGAAGGAACAAGGCTATTTGATTTTGAACCTTTTTTATACATTGATAGCAATTAGCCCTTCGGTTCATTTTTTCGAAAAATTGAGGGTCCATTTCTGTGATGTTCTGTTTCAGCCATTATGTGGGTAAAATAATAAAAATATTGTTAAAAGCTACAAGAAAGAAAAAGCGGCCTTAGTTTTTAGTGAAATCAAAGTTTTGAAGACTCAGGTAGCAAATTATTTGTTGCATTATATCTTTTTTAATAAAAGAGAGCTAACCTCCTGAATTTATGATAGCTGACCATTCGACTTTTTTATAGACATTTTAAAACATCAGTTGGTGCTACTTCTATGGAGAAACAAAAGAGCCAAAAAGCACTCTGCACTACGACGTTCTACTATACAGAGGCACAAGTTCGAAAGTTATTTTTCTAGAACCCGCATTCAAACATTACCATTGCCACAGTCAACAGTCATAATGTTGTCAAATATGCAGAAAGTCATGCTTTGCTATCAGGTAATCGCACGTCAGCAGCCGGCGTACCGCATAGAGAACACAGAAGGTAGAATTGCCGCCTATTGCATAAGTGTATATGCACATACATACAGATACAAATATGTTTATGCACATGCATATATTATATGTATTCTTGGTCGTTCTATTACTACCGCTGAGAGCTTTCAATAATGCTTATCAGGTCATTTTATGGTTTGCTTGAGAACGGGCCTGTGAATTGGGAAGTGGTAGTCCCATTTATGATTCTGATACGATTTATACAATTTTAGTTCAGCCTTCATTTATATTCACCTAACCTCTGGAAATGTCAATCTCACAGTCAATGAAAGTATTCACATTAGAGTTAAGAGCGGTTAGTTCGGCTGCGCTGTTTCGGTCACAGAGTAGATCTCGACTAGAAAAATGCAGCAGTATACCAGCAAAGCAATTCCCACCAGTTTTTTTATGCGCCCGTGGAGAAATTCTAAGTGTGGCTATGACACCAAATCCTCCTCTCCCATCCATCCTGGTTTGTATGACGGGCGGTTCCTTCTTCAAATTGGGCAGAGGAATAGCGTACTTCGAACTGCTGCTCAATTCTCGTATATGTAGGTGTATTATTTTGTCCCATATTCCTATATTCAGTGCCTGGGATGGCTCGTCGTAATTAAAACCATATGTATATTAAAGTATTTTTGCATCTACTTAGAGGATGGAGCGATTCCATGTCAAGTGATCCAAGTATTTTGGACGTAGTCTTAGTTTTTATGGAATTGGTTTACTTGGACGCTTGAGCATAAGAAGAAGTAGAGTTGGGAGTTCAGTTGAGCTAAATTCCTACTCTAGAATGAGCAACTATGGAGAAGTTCTATTGTACTGATTTTTTATTTTATTTGTACTGAGATCCACATCAACCGAAATCATTAACAAAAATATGAAAAACGGTTTTTAACAAGTAATTTGTTTTTTTTTTTGTAAATAGTGACGTCTTTCAAAAGTGACGTCTAGATGGCAATAGTGAATAATTTCTAGTTTTTTATGTTATCTCTAACATTTGCAAGTAGACAGATCTAGAATTTTGCACGATAGAACAACGTCTTAATCTTATTGTGAAAATTCTCGATCTTTAGGAACAATATATTGCAAAATTCGTGTTATAGGTATCATGAAGGACATCTAAATGATGTAATTTTCACTTCTGATTCTTAAGAGCCATTAGAAGTTCGCCAGTGTTCAACGAGCTTCTTCTCCCTCCACTTTCTGAGAAGTTCGTTGATGTGGCCCTTTGAAAGTCCTAAGCTTGATGCCCAGCTACTTTATTTCTCTCATGTCCTTCATGTCCAGGAACCCAACCTAATTATAATGTGTTGAAGCTCCCTGTTGGGAAGGGAGCTAATTTTGAGGTGATGATAGTTGATAGAAGGGCTTTCAAATCCGCCTGACAATCTAAAAGTATGTCAATGTGGATTCTTCTCATTTTTTTGCGGCGACATATCCTCAAAAAATTATTGAATCCAATGAATATATGAATTTAATCATTTATGTATAATATTTTTCCTCATGTATATCACTCTGAGGACTAATTGACATACGCATAAACAAATTATAAACTCTGCAAATATGCATTATTTCTGTGCGAGCGGGCGTTTTCACTACCTTTAAATGAGCCCAGTTTTCTTTATGTGCATTAGCTCCTGCACTGCTCTGTCGGACAATGAGAACAAAATAGTCAAAACATAATATTTAGGAACATATTTTTCTTTTTCTCTCTCTCTATCTCTCTTCACAACAAATATTGCGGTCGCCAGAAGCTTCCACATCGCCGGTATTCTCGTATTCTAACAAATTCATATTTTGCCGTTTTTCTTAGAATGATGTTGCAAAAGCTCAACGCAATACAACTCTAGCCCCCTATTTCTCCGCTGCCGCGGCTTCAACTCGTTCCACTACAATCAAATACTAATACAAACATCAGTCCGTTACTAAGGTGGATTAAACTTTAACTACAAAACAGTTCAGTGGTATTTATTAACATTTCCAACATTCATTCGACCAACTGACCGATAGGCAGCACTTTTACTACTATGTGCTAGGCAATATACAAATTGACCATGATAATTCTAACTCAATTCATTGTTAATTTAACGTTAATAGTGGACGGTTGTAAAGCACGGCGTATAAGCAACATTGGTGTCCAATTTACGGGCGCATTTAGTGAAAAGTATACGTTAATATGTGAAGTGGAAAGCAGCAAATACACAGATATTTTACAGTTCCAAATTTCTCAGCTGAAGTGATGAAATTGATCTCAATAAACAGAATTTAAACTACGTTGAAACGAGTCGTGGCAAAAAGTTTAAAATATATTAAATACTGGATTGAGTACAACTTTAACTTTGATCTCAGTTTTTATGAAAGGTGAGGATGTCCAAAACTCCCAACGTGAATTCTTCAGTAAGAAATTATATACATACTTGCATATCATAATGAATTTTGTGCGTTTTTTGATAACATAATTCAAAAGGTTTAATACCAATAAGTGTTTTGTGGCAAATATGTAATAAACATTTTGGCATTATTGTGAAAAGCAGTTTGTTGTTTATATGTGTGTGTGTGTGTTGTATAAATGGTCGGTACTTGAATTGGTTTTGTGAATGAGTGAGTATTCAAATATTCGAGTGAATATTTAAAATTTTTATTAAAGATTCAGATTCACCGAAACTCCAGCTCTGCACTTTCTGACAGGAGAAACAGAAGGCTTTCGATTATAATAATAATTATTAATTTTCATCAAACTGCGCGCGAAAAAAATGTGTGCTGATAAAGCTCGGATAAGATTAGGAAGTGTTCTGAGCAGCGCAGTGTCAATATTTTTGTTTTTGTACCACTGAATAAAAATTGACAAAATAAACATCAACAAGAAATTGAATACAAGTTTCCTCTTGGTAGCATTTACATATGCCTGATGGTGCTCAAGTATTTTTTCATTTGAAAATTTTGTTTGTCTCATAACTCAAGTTATTCTAATTTTTGATTAATTAAGATATAAATTTAATTCAGTAATTAAACTATGGATTACTCAAAGACCAAATAATCGAAGTTTTGATTAGTCATATCTTTGAATAAAATGATTAATCACAGCATTTACTTGTGTGTACGTATGTATATAAAGTCTGAATGTTTTCTATAGCAACCCATAGAGTTAGTAAAATACTTTTTTTATTTTATACTTTTTGATGCTTACTTTTTGAAGCATGTTTTTAATATATATATTTTTTTAATTATTCAATTATTTTTCATATTGCCATATGAACACAAGGAATCATTAAATAATAATTTTTAATAATCATTCAAGTAATGCTCGCTGTGAGTAATCAAGCCATTGGTATGTAACTGGAGTTTTAGTCTCTGACCATGCAGAGTAGGATCGATTGTATATGGTTTTTTTCACAATTTTTTATTTTTATTATTTATTAATCCACAAATACTAAATCATTCAAAATTTAAAACGTATAAAGTGAAAAGTACGGTAGTACTTTGAAAATATTTCATATTATTAAACCAAAACCAATTCAATGGCCACAATGACGGCCAAACCAAAAAACCCTGATACACAAAATTGTTAGTTTCCTGTGTATAGTAGCTTCTTGTAGTAGTGCAATGATGGAAATCCTGTGAAGATACACACAGACAAACATATGTACACATACACATACATATTGCCAATTTGCTGGAAGAACGCCATAACTCAAAAAGAGAAAAATTCGATAAAAACGGCTTCAAGTTTTGAATTTACTATTTCTCTCTAAGTAAAAGTAAAGACACATTTTCATTTTCATTAATAATACCGTTAATAGTTATCGGTATAGATTTTAAAACAGCTTAAAAGCTGGTAGTTTCTGCATAGTTGACCAAGTATTTTTTTTTTTGTTTTGTTTAATGACAACAAATGTCAAAATATATTCAAAAATGATTCAGTAGGGATGTCCCATAAAATAAATTTGTTCAAACACATGTTCCAGAACCTTTTAAAGGGTACTCGGATAGTCAGAATTTTATGCCAGATTTGCAGTTGAAATGGTCTTAAATGGTAATAAATAATATTGGTGTGTAAAATCAGAGCATTTTGTACAGAAAACAAAAAGCAGCAGCAGGCGTCGTTTTAAAAAGTGAAGCAATGATATTTTATTAATAAATCATTACAAATAAAAGGAATCAGTCATAAAAGCATTAATATTAATAGGTCCACCCCTTGTTTCAATAACATTTGCACATTCGGTTGTACTCGCTGTATGCCGCTCCACTCGTGAATTAAAGCATTTTTCAGGGCTGTTTGCGATGTTATGCTGCTATGTTTTATCTTACATTTTAAAATAGCTCACATGTGCTCTATGGGGCTTAGATCTGGAGACTGTGCCAGCCAATCTAGCAAAACCATGTTGTTGTCTCTAAATCAACGCATCGTAGTCGCTGATTTGTGACAAGGATTATTGCCTTGGTTGAATTGAACTCTATCAAAATTAGTGTGACCGAAAATGCGCGTTAACGAAGACAAAAGTACAGCTTCGAATACATTTATGGACTTTTGACTGTCCATGCGACCCTCGCAAATGAACATTTCGCCGACACCACCAGCAGCCATGTAGCTTCAGATCATAATACTGTTTCCCCCATGCTTAACAGTGGGCACCACACAATCCGGATGGTTTTCCTTGGCAAACAGTCAGCTCACAAATGTTACTCCAGGTGCCCCAAATGTTTGAAGGAAAGGAAAAAAAAATCGTTTTATAAGATTTGTGTTATTTCCTCGAAATTGGACTAGGGTGACAAGCTATGGTTGTTGATATTTTAAAATGATGCAATCTAAGCCTCTATCGAAGTTCGATTCATCAGACTACAGAACATTCGGCCAATCTTCCTCCGTAAAATGTTGGTATCGGATCGTCCATTCTAAACGCTTTTACCGATTTTTTTCTGAAAGCCACGCTATCTTTCGAGCTTTGTTTCTGTTTAAAAAGAAAACTTCGGAAAGCACCTTATTCTAGCTGTTCGAGGACTAACGGGTTTTCCTATTTCTTCCGACAGGGCAGCTAAAAGGGCGGAAGAGGATTTTTATGAACTTTAAGAGACTTGCAGTATTCGGTTTTCCCGTACACTAGTGAGGGGTTTCCATTTGTGGAACAACATCAAGACGCACACCACAAATAGGAGGAGGAGTTCGGTCAAACACCCAAAAAGGGTGTACGCGGGGTTTACTTCCACTTTTCGATTTATTATGGTGCGATTTTTTTTCCGCAAAGAGCTTCATAGCACAATCTACTGCGCACCGTGTTCATCCCACCAATTTTCAACCTTAGACTTTTGTTCCTCACTTAAAACTTGGATTCCTACTCTTTTGTCGTAACAAAGTTCACCTTTAGCCATTCGATAAAAAGAAATTATTTATATCCGCTGACAATTTTCCTCTAAATATTATTAACTCATTGACTACTGAATGTAAAATGCCAAAATATTTTAAGTATTTCTTTAAAAATGCAACTTTTGAGACTTTACGCACCAAGTGTGCCATGACTTCTCCCATAACACAATTTATTGTTGTAATCAAAGATTAAACACATTGCGGAAAGCAGAGGCAACTTTGTTAGCCACCTTTCAAATTACTTGTATTTTAGTGGGGTGGCTAATATTTTTGGCTAAGGCTGATTTTGACGTGATAACGTCTTATAAATCGATTTAACAGGCTGCACGCACGAAAAAATGTGTCGTTACCGTGCTCATTAGTGTTACCTTGCTCATTTGTCGTTACCTCGCTCATTGCCGTTAGCTTGCTCATTTGTAGTTACCTTGCTCATTGCCGTTACCTTGAATGAACTGCAAGCGAAAGCGCGGAACGAACGACAAAGCAAACGAACGCTCTCTCCTACTTAAGTGAGCGTATATGCGCATATGTACATATATAAATTCACGTATTTGTATTTGCATATGCCTTCTTATTGATTATTATTAATTTCATTTACTTGAAGAATTTAAAATAAAACCAAGTTTGTTAATAATACCTGTTGTTTTAATGTTATTATTATTAATTTTTTTTATTATATATGAAGGAAAAAATGTATGGTAATATTTACCACATACCTTATAAGATGCATACAAGTCATATGGACATATCAAATATACGAATCTATTCCGTACGCAAGCAAATGTAAGCTAATGTGCTTGAACTACAAGCGAGAGCGCGGAACGAACGACAAAGAGCACAATCGGCCCCCGCGTTCGGCAACGTTCGACATCTGGCTCTGCCCTACTTGAGTAATCATATGTATGTATGCATATGTATATATTTTTTTTTTTTTATGGAGGTGGCACAAAGCATTGAAAGCCAAAAAGTGTGGGACTTGCTTTTCGACTCACCCACTAAAAACCCACCCCATCTCCGTTTCCCTCCCACCGCGGGACAACCGTTAGGCATGACTTCGCGGGAGGGGGAGCGGCCTATCGCCAATTCTTGAAAATTTGCGCTGTGTTGTTCAGCGACGTCAACCGTCAAGTATCGCTTGACGGGAAGGGGAACGACCTATTGCCTCTTCATGAAGATTTGCGCTGTTGTTCAGCGCGACGCAGTTTGGAGATTACTATTTTTGCCATATTACATACAGCGGACCAATGTTCTTCTGCCTCTAACATAATATCGACTAGGTTATCAGCCGAAATTGGCTTCCCCACCCTAGTGCTTAATTCCTCCCTTTCGAACACAAATCGCGGACAGACAAAGAAAACATGTTCTGCGTCTTCTACAGCTGGTGCACAATGAGAGCAGTACGGGTCGTCTTCGTGCTTAAACCTATATAGATAGGATTTAAAACACCCATGTCCCGTCAGTATTTGGGTCAGATGATAGTCTAACTGTCCATGCTTACGGCTAACCCATTTGGCTATTAAGGGACGAACTCCAACTTCCCTGCCATGAACGCAAGCTACGCTCTCTTGCTTTCTTGCTTCCTTGCGTATTGCCTGTCGTTCTGAAGTAGCTTTGTTTTGGTAAACTTCAGCGTACTCTTTTGCCATTAAATTTATTGGGAGTAGTCCTGCAATAACCATAATGGTGTCTTCTGATACCGTTCGAAACGCGCAGCACACTCTGAGGGCACTCAGTCGATACACTGATTTCATACAACTCACATATGAGCTGCAATTAGTTGCTTCCGCCCATGCTGGAGCTGCATACAGCAAAATCGATGAGACCACGGTATTAAGTAGTCTCCTGCGGGTTTGCCTAGGGCTTCTAGTGTTCATCATTATGCGCGTCAGTGCTGTTACTGCCTCTGCCGCTTTGCTGCTTGCGTATGATAGGTGATCTCTGAAGTTCAGCCTATGGTCGATTAATACGCCCAGGTATTTAATGAACGGTTTCGATCCTATGGTATTTTCGGCCACCATTATATTTGCCGACTCCACCTTATTCCTGCTGCTAATGAGCACTGCTTCCGTCTTATGATCCGCAAGAGTTAGACCATTCTTGCGCAGCCATTCTTTTACCACGCCGACAGCCTGGTTGCAGGTTGCTTCTGCTTGCTGTAGTACTTTAGCTACGACCACAACCGCAGACCCTATAATTTTGGACCCTGGGAGTAAACTGAGACGTAAGACTCCGTCATACATAATATTCCACAGCAAGGGGCCTAGGACTGAGCCTTGTGGAACTCCGCCAGTTATTTTATATTCCCTAACACCCGCATCGGTATTATAGCGAAGGGTTCTGTCAGTGAAATAACTGAGTATAATCTTTCGTATATACGCTGGAACCTGGAAGCAATCAAGCGCCATCAGAATCTGGTTCCAGTTCGCATTCTTTACGTCTAGCGTTGCCATTAGGCAGTATTCCTTGCTACCGTATAACCACCGAGTTCCTTCGATTGACTTCTGCGCAATGCTTTTAACCGCAACTACAGCATCTGTGGTTGAGCGAGCCTTGCGGAATCCGAATTGCGAGGATGATAGACCGCCTGCGTCATCAATGGCGGCCTCCAGACGATTAGCGATCAACCGTTCTAGAATTTTACCTGCGGTGTCGAGCATGCAAAGGGGGCGGTAGCCTGTAGGATCTTCCGCTGGTTTAGATCCTTTTGGAATTAGCACCAGTTTCTGTAACTTCCACTGAGTTGGAAATGCGCCTTCTTTTAGACATGTATTGTAGAGATCTACAAAAATGTCGGTATGGCTTTGAATTGCCACTTTTAGTGCCTCGTTGGGGACTCCGTCTGGGCCAGGAGCTTTATTGTTTTTCATCCGTTTAGTGATCATCAGGAGCTCATCATTGTCTGTCAACTGCATATTTTGGTCGCCCTCATAACATTTTTCCAAATCATAGGCTCGGAGAGCATCTTGTGCTGGGAACAATGTTTCAACTACATTACGCAGTGTGGCCGGGCACGTTGTTGGGAGTGGCTTGAAAACTTTCAGTTTTTTCATGACTAGCCTATACCCGAGTCCCCAAGAGTTACTATCGACTTCGTCACATAGTTGGAGGAAATTGTCGTTTACTCCCTTTAATTGCCTTTTTCAGGGCCTTCCTTTTTTGCTTATACTGCAGCTGGTTCCCTTGGAAACTGTGCGTGCCCCTAGAACGTTGATAAACTCGCCTTGCTCTGTTGCACTCGCTACGCGATTCCGCAAAATCCGCTGTCCACCAGTAAACGGGTTCACTATTATGCCTGTTAGGCCTTGTTTTAGACATGGCTGCGTCGCATGCTTTTGTTAGGTGCTTCATAGTTTGTGTAGCCTTCTCAGTTGCATCACCAGTGAGTGTTACATCTGCCAGCATGACTTCGATTACTTCAGCCTCCATTGAGTCGACCCTGTATCTCGCGTCGTATGTATATGGCACCTTTGATTCGTCATGTTTGTTTATTTCGCAGATTATCGCCAGATGGTCACTCCGGGTATAATGCTGGCTAACAAACCATTTCGTCAAGCTAGCAAGGTTGGGACTCATGAAGGTAAGGTCTATTATCGATCCCGTTCCTGCCTTTTGGAATGTCTGCTGGTTCCCTGTGTTCATAAGGACTATGTCTAACATGGCGAAAGTTTCCAAGAGGGATTGACCTCTTGGACTTGTTCGCGGGCATCCCCAGTTCACAGCCCATGCGTTAAAATCACCAGCTACGACCACAGGTCTATGGTCATTAATATCTTGGGCGAGATTCTCTAGGATGCTGGTAGCTTCAGTCAGCGTTAAGCTGGGTGGTAGGTACCAGCTATAGACGTATGTTTCCCCAATACGCGCTCGTACAAATCCGCGAGCTGCCTTCACGCTCATAAGTCGGGAGCTATTTATCCCACAGTACCAGATTGACGACTTGCCAGTAATATCAGAGGCCCAGCCATTGCCTTCTAGGTGTTTATAGGGTTCACTGAGTACAGCAACGTCTATTTTGTGTTCCCGTATAGACTGCGTGAGTAGGTCTTGCGCGCTTTCGCAGTGGTTAAGGTTTAGTTGTAAGGTCTTCAGTTCTGTCGTATTTCTTTCAGAGCTCTCTGGTATTCTGGGCACTTACTGCTGGTCATCGCATGTCCTGTGTCACTTACATTTTTCTTCTTGCATATTATGCAGTTTGCTGCTTGTGTGCAATTTTTGGCCTGATGATCTTTGTTGCCGCATTTAAAGCAGACGCTAGTGTAGTCAGCTGGGCTTTTGCAACTTCCTGCCACATGCCCATGTTCCATACATTTCCAGAATCGTTGAGGCAGGTACGTCAAGTTCCTTGAACTGTTTTGTTATCACCTCATGTACTTCTTCTTTTGTGGTGATTTCATCAAGGTCTCGGATTTCCACTTGCCGCAGCTCCGTTAGAGCCCTGACTTCTACCGCTTCTCCTAAAGCCGCCTTAACAGCTTTATGGATTTTCAGGGTGTTTGGGTCAGATGGTTTTGCCAGCACCAAAAGTAACTCCCCTTTGGCAGTTTTTTTGACCCCTTGAATGTCATTATTCAGCTCCTTTAGGTTTGGCTCTGACTTAACCCGCTTCAGGACTTCCGCATATGATATGCTGCCAACGCTTTTTACTACTATGGCATCCTTTGGCGGTGGCCTCTGCCGTTTTCGAATTTTCCTTGTCTCGTTTCTTTCTGTCTTTCATCTAATTTGGGTGTATTTTGCGTTAAATCCTTCAGGGGTTTCTTGGATTTAACCATCTCCCATTTTTCGGTTGCAACATGCTCTGTTCTCAAAGCTTCAACGCGGTTATTTTTGTTTCTTTTAGCAGGACTTTTCCTTGCAGCGGCGTTGTCGATAGCCCTTTTTGGCGTAGAATCTATACGCTTAATAAGAGGTGAAGTTTGGGTGCATCCATCTTTGACAGTAGATGGTTCACTACGCGCCCCTCTTATCGCCAGGTTTTCCGGAGTTAGGATAGATCCCTCCAGTTTCTTGTGTAGGTCCGTTATGTACGTGACCAAATCTATGTATATGTATGTATATGCGCATTTATATATAAATTCACATACTTGTATTTGCATATGCCTTCTTCCTGTGTGCATGGTAATGAACCAATTCTCTGTTGAGAATAAACGATGATAGGAAAAATAGGAAATGAAAGGGAGTGTTTTAAGTGTAATGTGTCTTGAGAAAGTCAAATCGATGATGATGCCTCTAAGTGTTGTTGACTTATTAACGTCTGATGCACAATCGAAATTGAAGATATCTTTCATGAATTTGATAAATGTTTCGTCATTTTTCACGTTTGTGTAAATGTAACTTGACCTATTCCATTGCAATTCCATTTACACAAACGTGAAAAATCGACGCAAACATTTATCAAACAGATATCTTCAATTTCGATTGTGTATCAGATAATATTGGCTGCCAGAACATCGTCTGACTTTCTCAAGACACATTACACTTAAAACACTCCTTTCATTTCTATTTTTCTATCATCGTTTATTCTCAACGGAAAATTGGTTCATTACCGTGCACACAGGAAGAAGGCATATGCAAATACAAGCAATTAATTTATATATAAATACGCATACATATACATAGATTTGGTCACGTATAATATACACAAAACTAGAAGTCTATCTAACTCCAGAAAACCTGACGATAAAGAGGGGCGCGTACTGTCAAGATAGTGCTGCATAAGCAAGCGTATAGGTGCAAAAAAGACTATACGTGCTCTCTGAAAGGAAAAGTCAAGGTAAAAATAACCCATCTGCATTAACTTGGGGAAAAATATTTAAACCGAAAAAATGTTAAATCAAAATTTTTCTGAGATTTAACGCAAATACACTAGAAAATTAGATGAAAGACAGAAGAAACAGACAAGGAAAATTCAAGCGGCAGAAATACACCGCCAAAAGAATATATAGTAGTAAAAAGCATTGGCTAGCATATCATATAAAAGTCTCGTTGATAAATCAGAATAAACAAAGAACTGAATAATGACATTCAAGAAGTCAAAAAACTATGAGAGTGCTAGTGACAACACCCTGAAAATCCATAAAAACATTAAAACGGCTAGGAGAAACGGTATCGGAGACTCCCTAGCGGAGCTGCATCAAGTGAAATCCGAATTTTGTCTCCGCAGAAGAGTACATGGGCGATGCTCTCAGAAACTGACGACCTGCCTCAACGGTGGAAATGGCGGAGTGGAATCATGTGGCGGAAGTTGCAAAAACGACTACACTAGCGTCTGCATAAGCAATGCCAAACTGCATAATATGCAGAAGAAGATGTAAGTATTTTAAGGACGGTGACAACGTAAGTGCCGGAACCAGGAACTCCTGAAGAATACGACGAGACAACTAAACCTTAACCGCTTGCCTGCAGATACAAAATAGACGTTGCTGTACTCAGTGAGCCACAGAATATTACTGGCAAGTCATGTCCTGGTACTGTGGGATAAATATCCCGGCCTGAGTGGTACGCTCTGGAGTATTGGCTGCTTCGATATAGCTGTACCGCAGCTTAACGCTGACTATTACCAGCATCATGAGATATTAATGACCACCAGACCTGAGTCGTAGCTATTGATTTTAACTGTGAATAGGATGCCCATACAGATAAGTCCAAGAGGTCAATCCCTGTAGGCCATGTTAAGATCCTTATGAACACAGGGGAACCATGCTGGTATTCCAAATGATAGACCTTCATGAGTCCCAACCTGCTAGCTTGACGAAAATGATTAGCAGTAAGGTGACCATCTGGCAATAATCTGCGAAATAAACAAACATGACGAATCAAAGGTATACTCTACGCTCAGCGCAAGATAGAGATCGGCTCAATGGAAGACTGAAAGTAATCGAAGTCATACTTTTGTATGACATGGTGATGCAACTGAAGGCTACACAAACTATGAAGCACACCTAACAAAAGCATACGGTACGCAGCCATGTCTAAAACAAGGCCTAACAGGCATAATAGTGAACCCGTTTTCAATTGGACAGCGGATTTTTGCGGAATCGCGTAGCGGCAACAAACGAAACTAGGGCACGCACAGTTTCCAAGGGAACCAATACCCTCGAAAAAAGGAAGGCAAAAGGTGATAAACGACAATTTCCTCCAACTATGTGACGAAGTCGATGGCTTTCTTGGGGACTCGAGGTATAGGCTAGTCATGAAAAACTGAAGTTTTTCAAGCCACACTCCAACAACGTGCCCGTACCTGACTTATTCCCAGCTGGAATACTCGAATATGATTTGGAAAAATATGAGTATGCAGCGGAAACAGATTAATGATGGCTCACAATGATAAACAGATGAAAATAAGCTCACGGTCAACAAACAAAATTTTTTTCAAAGCCCATACCGGCATTTTGTAGATCTCACCTACATGTCTAAAAGAAGGCGCATTTCCAGTGGAAGTTGCAGAAACTGGTGCTAGTTCAAAGGATCTAAGCCAGCGGAAATCCACACGAATACCGCTACTTTTGCATGCTCGACACCGCAGATAGATTCTAGAACGTTGATGCAATGGAGCCGCCATTGACAGAGCTGATATCATCCTCGCAATTCGGATT